>PGTU02009777.1:0-14889 GCA_002896215.2 Cicer echinospermum
TTCCTTTTCAAGTAATGTACATTATCATGAACTGAATGAAACACCGTCTTTATTAATTAGTAGTTGTTCTCATGGCTCACCTTTGTTGATAAAAAACTCTATAAAAATTTTCTTCAGCAAAAGCCTATAAAACTTGGAATATAATTTTTTTGGAATTGATGATGTTTTTTTCCTTCCATTATGCTCAAAAAATTTCTCTTTTTTTTAAAATAAAAAATAAAACTTTTGGCGATGATAACACTTAGAGGATTATGTTGGACTATTTATGAATTTAACATGATTATTAATTAGAGTGTTATTTTGGGTGTGATAATATATATTTGATCTTTTGTTGATCATCAATTTATCGTAGATAGATGATTTTAGATGAGAGCGCGTCTTTTATTTTTCGGTGATAATAATAATTATTAGAAATTTATTTTAAATAAAAGCAAATATTTAATATTTTTTTGGCGATGACAGCACTTAGAGTGTTATTTGGGATGAAACGAAAGCATGCATTTGTCTTTTTATTTTTTCTTTCTAGTTGGACGTTACACATAAAAGTGTTATGGTTTAATTTATTCATGATATTACCGTGGCTAATGGGTACTCATATAATTATCACTGACACGAAAAATGTTATAGGTAAATTAAGCTCATTATTTACGAATCTTAAATTTATGACAAATTCATAAATAAAGTCAAAATCTATTTTAAATAATTTTAAATAATATGACATACGATACGAAAATATATAATGATTAACCTATTAATCGTAAATAAATTTTTTAAAATAAATTATATTTTAATATAAAAAAGAAAAGTATTTTTGATTTAATAATGATATATAAATAATAATACATTATAATAGTTTCTATTATCATAAAATTGGTATGTCACTTTATAGAAGAGAGCAAAATACAATTAAGATTTAGATTTTTTAAACTCCGAGTTTATAGATAAAAAAAATTATAGTGTGAAATCAACAAAAGTGTGTAGTCCATAGATATTTTACAGCTAATATACAGTTATTATTATTTTATTATTTATTATTATTATATTATTAATATTAATATATTTATTATTTTCATTTTCTATTACATCACCTAAATATACCACTCTCCCTCTTTTCTCTTCTTATATCTTGTTTCTCTTGATGACTTATATATATACACACCGCCAAAGCGTGTGAAAATTTATAATTTTATTAGGTAAAAATATTTTTCTCACGACGATATAGCTTTGACGTGGAAGAAAGCGTAAAAAGGCTTTGATTTTGTCTCGTATTTCCAAACTACTACTACTATTCTCAAGGACATTAAGATTAGCAGCACACACCATTATTTATGGCCAAAATTTCTAAACTAATAACATCTCTAATATCACACAAAAGCAACACCTCTCACATCTTTCTATTTTTGCGTGCAAGTTAACGTACGATCAATCTCATACTTTTATTTTCCCCCTCTTGAATGAAGTGGTTGGGCTAAGAATCCGATGTATTTTCTCACATGTTGTGATTTTAGGCATTACTATGTTATGAAGACAAAATCTCCTCCTCCTTTTTTCCTATCTTAATTAAGCTACCTCTTTCTAAATAATTCAATAGTTGTTACACCTACATATTATTCAAACACACTATTGAACGGAAAAAAGATAATAATAATAATCATTTCATTTCCAATTCCACAAGAAACATGAGCTAGATTTATATGTAACATTACTTTTTTTCATTTTTACTATTTGTTGAGTTCTCTACTATAGGGTTTAATTATTAATTTCATTGTGAATTGAGTTGTTCGTAATTTTTTCAATGGCTGCAATCAACAACATTGGCTCACAATTTCATGGGAATTGGAATCTTCACGTTGCAACAAAGAAGGAAAATTTGATGAGCAAAGGGAAGGTTTTGAGGGTGAGTTTTTATTCTCCACAAAAAAATAACACATTGAACAACAAAAGAAGATTGATTACAAGTTGTAATGGTAATACTTCTCATAAAGTGGACACAATTAATGGAATTACTAAGGTGAATGGTTTACAAGTGGCAGAGGCTACTCTTGCATCAAGAAAGTTACCAAATGAAAATACACAAGATATTGCTCTTGTTACAAATGGAAAGTTTGTGGAAGGGAGATTTGTTTTTAGGCAGATTTTTGTTATTAGGTCCTATGAAATTGGACCTGATAGAACTGCCACCATGGAGACACTAATGAATTTTCTTCAGGTTAGCTTCACAATTTTACTATCATTCGTTATAAACTCATTTCAACATAAGCATAGCATTGAAATATGCTTATGGTTTTGATAAATAAATCATGGATGAAGGAACTAAAGAAATTGAAAATAATTTTTCAGGAAACAGCTCTAAATCATGTTACAAGCTCTGGGATAGGAGGAGATGGCTTTGGAGCTACACGTGAGATGAGTCTAAGGAAACTCATTTGGGTTGTTACTCGTATTCAGGTTCAAGTGCAGAGATACAACAAATGGTAAATACCCTGCATTGCATCATTAATTCTACAAAATGCTTATGTATCAAGCCATGTATTAAAGAAAAAATATATATAAATGTGTCAGGGGAGAAGAAATTGAAATTGATACTTGGGTGGATGCAGCAGGAAAGAATGGCATGCGAAGAGATTGGATTATCAGGGATCGCTGTACCAAAGAGATCATAACTAAAGCAACAAGGTGGAATATTCCGTCATAATAGTTCCTTTGTTAATTTATGTTGTTAATATTATGACGTGACATGTTAATTGAATATAGGGTGTGTCTTTATCTATGTTCTAGTTTTTAAACTTTAGAAACTGACATAAAGATTTAGATTTCCAATATATTAAAGAAAAGTACCTTGATGCAGCACATGGGTGATAATGAATAGAGAAACAAGAAGACTATCAAAGATACCTGAAGAAGTTAGAAGAGAGCTTTCTCCTTTTTACATTCATAGGATTGCCGTAGCTAGAGAAGAAACAGACTGTGAAAAAATAGAAAAACTCACTGATGACACTGCTGAAACAACAAGATCTGGTTTAGCCGTAAGTTTGTAACTTTTTTTCAGCTTATGTTCCAAACACTACCTTAACTTAGATGACTGTATTGATGGCTTCTTCTTCATACAATACAGCCAAGGTGGAATGACATGGATGTTAATCAGCATGTAAACAATGTGAAATACATCGGCTGGCTTCTAGAGGTACTTACTCGAATCGAATGATATTACTATTCTGGATAAAAGTAAAATATAAACTGTACCGATAATGAAAATGTTGATTACATCAAGTATACAATGAGGCTTATGAAAACAACTTATGAGGCTTATGAAAACAACTTACTTCTAATCGATATAACTAACTAGTGTAACTAATTTTTAGATGTATAATTAATGGCATAACAATGCGAATGATGTGTGTCAGGAAATAGCCAGGGCTTATATGTTAATAAAATTTGTGCAAGATGACATAGAATTATATATTATTATGTGATTAATTGTGTTAAGTAAAAAGTAGTAATGTTAGTATTTGTTTTGTTGTTTGGAGTGAGCCAATAAAGTACTAGAAGATTATAACATGACAAGCATGACATTAGGTTTAGGCGTGAATTACACAACAAATACTTTGGAATCAATGACTGTCCAACAGAAAGAGTAATTGGTGAATCCGATAACAATTCTATCACATCAGAAAACCTGATCTTCATACACACACTTCTTCGTCTACAAGAGGATAAAGGATGTTGTTAGAGCAAGATCTGAATGGCATTTAAGCATAATTTCAACAGTCATTAAATAAATACCATGCGAAAATTACCTACCCACTATACCATATTATGTCTTGTTTTTCTATACTACTAGACTCTTGGCATCTCTGCGCTTATTCATTTTTGTCAATTCATCCTTTATAATTTTTTATTTTCTTTTACGGGAATTATGGTTTGTGAATAATTGAGATATTGCAAACAAGAATATGTTGATGATGATTGATTCAAATATCAACATGTATTGTAAATAATTTGTAACTTATATTAATGTTTTTTTTTTATTGACTTTAATTACCTATAGTCATAGAAACAAAATTCTCACAAATGTATTAAGAGGTTGAATTGTTGTGAACTACTATTCTGAAATTCATCAGCCATGATGAGTGTGTATAATGAATACTTTGTTCCAATAAAATAATTATCAACCTTCAAATAACACACATATGAAAAGTTATTTTGTAATGATAGCCAACCATTCCTCTAGATTTCTTACTTAACAATGCTGCTTAATTTTGAGCAACCAAAATTGCCATGTAGTTAAGCTCCAACGACAAAAACAGAAAGCAAAAATGCTATTGGAATAATCGTAGCTCAATATATGTCACATTTTTTTAGTCTTCCTCGAAGTAATGTTGTTTTCTTGCTACTTTGGTGAAAATGTCTGTCTTCCAAACATTGAAATATAAGTCCAACGTTTCTACAACATTTACATATATTTATGTTATCAACTTGTCAAGGTTACTGTGCTAGTTTTTCTTCTAGTGATATCTACACCTTTAGATATTTACCTCAACCATCTTGATGCTATGCTAAACCAAAATGGATTATCTATTTTTTGTTGTTGTGATTTTAGTGTGTTTTGGAATAAAATTAGTGATTAAAATAAATTGTTAAAAATTATTTAGATAAAAAAGAATTATTGATTAAAAGATAGATAAAAAGTCACACAAAATAGATGATGTAAAGATAGAGAATCTCAACCAATGTTAAACACGTTGTAGCCTAGTCCTAGTGAAGATTGGACTGTGACTAGTTTTTTTAAATATAAAAACATTTAAGTTTATATTGACTATTTACATAATTTAAATAAATCTATATTATATTATGATTTTATTAAAATTTCTAATTTGTTTTAGATTATACGTTCGTTAAACTTTTATATAACTTAAATATGCTGGTGTACATAAGTTAATTTTTGATTTATTTGAATGCATTGTTTTCAAAATGGAGCTTAGATAAAATGTCATATATAATTAGATTATTTGAAATGTAAGGTTAGATCTCAAGATAAAATTTACTTTTATTAGATTATATATTGGGTCGTTATTTTATCTAAGGATAAGTTAAAGTACTTAATTATTTGAAAAAGTTAATATGAAATAAGTATTTAAATAGATTGATATATTATATCAAACTTTCAAAAATACTGCATTATATCTAAAGAATAAACCCTATTCATTTTATTTAAAATCTAATTTTTCACATATAATTCTATTTCCTCAAAAACAAGGCAAACAAAAAAAACTCGTCACTACGGAATATATACAATCATACTTGAACCTTATATTTATTTCATTAGACTAGACTTAAGTTTTGTAAAAAATAATTCCCTTTAATATATTTTCACTAGTAATTCTATTTTGCTATTTTAGAGTCACTGCCAGACACTGGAAACAAAAGCACAATGGACAAAAAGAGAAAATGACGTTTGTGATTTACTTGTGATACAGCAAATAACCTTGAGAGGCTTTGCAAGATTGTTGTTTTTCATTTTTAAGATAACAACATGAAAGTGTGTCTACAAAACAACAATGAGCAATCCTTTTCCACATTGTTCTCCTTCCCTTTTTTGCACTAATGTCCTGCCTACAATCTTCAATCTATTTCTCTCACGTAATCTACAAATATACCCATCTTAATTTCTCTATCATTGTCATTGATTACATTTCAACCATTGGTGAAACAAATTCACTTCATGCGAACACACAAACTTAAATCATTTTGCTCTAACAAATAATTTTACTATCTAAGATGTTGCTCTCTACATCTCATATTCATTGAAGCTTTTAATTATATTTTTTTAAATTGTATGCAATGTTTTTGTTATACGAAAAGAATGTACGCAATGTTTTTTTTAAACTGCTAAAAAAATATATTAATAATTTTAATACAAATATTTAAGAAAAAATATATAAAAATTACAGATTTTCCATTTTAAAAAATTAGGTATTTTTGTTTATTTTAGGTACTTACTAATGTGTTTTGTTTGTTTTTTAAAGTTCATAAAATAAAAAACTGCCATTAAAAAAAAATTGCACAAAAAAATATCATATACATAAATTGCAATTAAAAAATCTACAAACATCAACCCATTGGCACATAAAACTGCAAGAAAAAATGTTGAATTTAATGATTCCAATAAATTGTCATCTACATTAATTTGATATTTAATAATAAAGTTACTAACGGATGCAAATAACATGTTAAAATAAATAAAATAATTATAAAAAAAAAACCCAACGAGAGAAATATATGTTAGTCATAAATATAAAAAAAATTATTTAATAATTTGTCAATGAAAAATATAAATAATTATAGGACAAATATTTATCATTTTTTTACTACATAAAAACACATGAGATAAATATTTAATTATCATTGATAAATATTAAAAAAATTATGTGACTGTTTTTTGTCATTAATAAATTAAAAAACCACGAAATAAATATTTATTATAAACTATCAATATAAGAAAGTAAAGTACCACAAAGTAATCAAAACACCTTCATTTTTACCCATTACAAGAATACAACTATATATACAAGGGATAAAAGTGACAATTTTATTCATCAAATAAAAATTAGTGTTTTTTAAAAGTGAAAATTTTTTGAGGAAAAAAAGTGGTTTTTAGGAGTTAAAAATTGAGAAAATGAAATGATTTTTAAAGTTGAAAATTGAGAATTTACTATTTCATTTTAAAGTTAAAAATGGTACGACTGATTTTTTGAAAGAAATGCAAAAATGATATTTTGTTTTGTTATAAATGATTGGTCCAAAATTCAATTCCAAATTTTAAGAAAATCATAGGTAGTTGATTGTTAAAGTGACCTATTTCATAATCTTCTTTCTTTTTCGTTTTTTTTTTTTCCTCCCGCTACAAATCTAACATTTTCTTTTCTTTTTTTAAAAAAAATTGTAAACGGAATATTTGTAAAAAATATAGATATATACCAAATAGTTATCATTAATACAATTATTAAAAGATGCTCGAATTAAATATTTATAAATATTTTTATAATAAAACAAAATAATATTTTTTTAATAAAATAATATAAAATTTTTGAGGACAATCACTTTATATAATAATAAAATATATGACAAATATTAAAAATAAACTAAAAAGCTAAATATTTAAACATATTGATAAAAAAACATGAAACCAATTATGTATCCTAATTACTAAATATAAAAAATAAATAGGATAAATCTATGTATTCTCTAATTAAGAAAAATTAAAAAACAAAAGATAATAGGAAGTTGGTAAAGTAGTTCTTGATTGCCTTAAATTATTTTAGTTGATTAATTAATTATATTAATCTTTTAATACCATAATATATCATATTGATTAACTATTATTAGAATTATCCTTGGTAAATCAAAGTGGACTAGAAAATTCCTAATGTTATAGATCCCACGGAGGATGGTGGGTAACGAAGTTGACATAATGGTCGCATTCCAATAATGAAGAGATAATGTCCAAGAAAGCCGAAGCAAAAACATAGGGTGCAGATGTCCAATGTGACCCAGAAGCCCGCTAATCGAATCGTAAAAATATATTATTTATATATTATTATATTAAGTTTTGTAATAATAAAGTAGAGACGAGGGATAAATAGAAAAGAAGGAAGGTAGTAATATAATATTTACATGAGAGTGCCAAGCATTGGATTCTCATCACTCTAAAAGCTGAGAGTGGAGGTGGAGGCTGGGTGATGTTATCAATTAGTTAGCTAGAAGGGTATGCATACCATATATCCAATTGATGGATTATGACAAGGAATATTCTCCATTCTTTTCATTCTCTTCTTATTATTTCCGTCTTTCTTTTCTTGCTTTCACCTTCCTTCCTCTTTTGCTGCACCTCCTCCCACTACCTGTTTTCTCCTTCCTCTCATATCACTGCATTGCATTCCCAATTCGAACTTGTAAACGTATTCAACCAACATTGCTGGTAAGATCGTACAACCCCTTTTGCACCGTTTACCTCTTGACTGTTTTTCAAAATCTCGCTTCTGCCAATTCCATCTGTATCTCTGCATAGTGGACATACCCCTCCAAATTATATATGCAATTCTCAATGACGTACTACTACGTAAAATTGCGAGTTCATAAAACTTACTAAATTTTTAGACCAACAATCTATCCCTTTTAGGAAAATATAATTATTTTTACAATTTAAGTTAATTAAAATATTTTTTTAAAGGTAACATAAATAATTGATTTTAAAAGTATCATCTATAACAAATGATTTATTAAAAAGAAACCGTCAGATGCTAAATAATTAAAACAAATGACGATTCTCCTTTTTATTATAAATATATTAATAAAATAAAAACTCATAATAATCTCTTTGCACAGGAAACATTCAAACGGTAAAAGTACAATTGACTCAGATATTTGTAAATAAAAAGAATTAGTTATTAAAGCGTACCTTTCATTCTCTGGATGCGTTTTTTGATCTCATGCGCACAAGCTTCACAGTGCATGTGAACTTTCAGAACAACAGTTAATGGCTGCAAACAAGAAAAGTTCTGAAAATTCATTATTCCAAGAATTCAACCCATCCAATCAAACAAAAGAAATAACCTATAGATTATTTACTCCCTCTAAAAAAATAATATGTAGTCTATTGCAACATAGTGTACACAATTTGTATTATTGAATTTTACTAAAATTATAGTGATTTTTTTAAAGTTACAATAATTCACTATAATTTTATAAACCGATCGTGATGTCAAAGAGAAGATTACCTCTTCTTTCTTCTCTTTCTCCGGAGGGTTCACTTCCTGTGAGGGTTTTTCCACCTGAGGAGTATCTGGGATCGGAGAAAGAAGCTCAACTTTTCTACGACTCTTCTTCTGAACTCTCTCCAAAACCTTTAATGGATCTGCCTTCTCACCTTTAACAACCACCTGATGAGATTTGCAATCCGTTATCACGTCTTCAACCCCTGGGAAATCTTTCAACGACCAACGAACCTTTCGAGCACAAGCTTCACAATGCATGAACACTTTCAGCACAATCTCCGCCGCTGGTGGCGGAGGACCACCACCTTCCTCTTGTTTTTCCTCCGCCTTGCTTTCTTCTTCTGTTTTCGATTCCTCTGTTTTCTTTTCTTCCTAAACAAATAAAAAATAATTCAAAAAATATGGTCCTACGCATATAAATATAAATCATTAGATATAATAATTTGAGAAAGAAGGTTAGAGAAGAATTATCATTCAATACCTCCCCCATTGTTATTACTCTCTCTCTCTCTCTGCCTCTCAGATAAGCTTTGTAGAAAGGCTACTTTTGCTGTTATTTTCTCTATTGGTATTTTCTCATTCTTTTGTGCACCAATACTAAAGTATAGTGTACTTGTTTATATATCATCATAAATCCTATTTTATAATCTCATTTCTTTTAAAAAATAAAAGTTTATTACTAAAGACCTTGTTCATCTTATTTATTTCATTCACAAAAGATTTGGAGTTATTTAGCTATGTCTTAAAATAGTATTTAAAAAAATTTTAGGTCTCTTCGTATTCCTTTGAAATAAACCAATGATAATCCTTTATATATTTTTAATAATGACATACCCCATAATTTAGTGTATAAAGTAGTCTTCATAATTATTGCATATATCATTAATTACATTAAAAATTAAAAAAAAAAAGTCGCCGAGTTGAACTCTAAATTTTTACACGTACCTTATTCCAATTTGTTTAAAAATATACCTTACATATATTTTACATCATGTAATTTATCAAATATGTTTCATATATTTAAAAATTTATCCACGTCGTTGTTTGTTTAGTTACAAACAATCTTAGAAAAGAGACTAAAGAGGTTAGGTCGAAGTTTGTAATTATCAATTCGTGAGTCACTAAAAACAAATAGTGAAATTAAACTTGGCAATCAACCCAAAAAAAATAAACTTCTAATTAATGTTTTAATCCCAATATAAAATTATTATAAGTTTTTAAAATTTAAGAAATGTTTCACCAAAGTCAAAAACCTGAAATTAGAAATATCATAATGCAGCTCAATTATGTATTTATGTATTCCATAACAGACCAAAATAAAAACGAATTAAAGAGAAAATAGTCATCTATACAAGACGAATTTAATGATGAGAGAGAAAATAAAAAGTTATTATTATAAAAATGTAAAAACATAACTTTATCAAATAAATATTTCTTGTGAAAATTTATGAAATAAATAAAATTACATTTAATTAAATGAAAAATTATCTTAAAATAAAATTATTATCAATAATTTTTAATTTCATGTGTATTGTGCTTAGATTAATAGTATTTTGTATCACTCTCAAAGAGGAGCAAAATTCATTGCACAATGTAACGGGGAACTTGACCCGGCAAGGTGGTTTTTTTATTAAGAATATTTATATAACCTTAAGTATACTATTTTTTTATGAAATTTAATACACTTTTTTTGAAAATTTTAGTGTCTGTTAATAAAACAAATAGAGTGATGTTTGGAGCCACCCTTTTCTTTAATCATTTGTTTTTAGTATATTTCTCTTTTAATCTTTTACGCACTCTACATTTTTTTTTTTTAAATGATCACAATATTTGCTTATATGTTTATAAATAAATAAGTGATTATAATTTATTTTTACCATTTACATTAGTAAACAACTTTAGTAATACTATGGACTATTATTTTTTTAATTTTTCAAGACTAATTAAATCGTTTATTTATATTTTTAATTTAAGACTGTTTGTTTTTCTTTCTATATTTTAACTTTTATAAATAATTAGATATTTATTTTATTGTCCCAATAAACCTATATTTCTCCATTTGCGGCAACTCTCAAGTTATTATTTTTAACTTTATATTCATGTTAATAGAAATAAATCATTAGTTAATGAGGGTAAAACAATAAAATTATAATTTGTTTTCTTTTATTTATTGTCTTATTTTTTTATTTGTGTGAAAAGATTAAATGAGATAACATATGAGACCAAATTATATATATATTTTAAATTATCAACTTTTTTTTCTGTGAGTTATTTGTGTCGTTTATTTACATTGTTTAAGAAACTGAGCAAAAATACAAAGAGAAATTTTTGTTTTTAAAACCTATTTTTTTTAATAGTTTAAAAGAAATAAAAATATGAATATGAGATTAATTGATATTAAAAGTTTGTGCATAAATTGCTCCCGCAAGTTCATCTTAAATTTATTTTATTTTTGTATTATTAATTTAGAGTGAGTAACTAATTTTAATGAATTTATATTTTTAAATGAGATATTATATGATATTATCATTTCTTTACATAAATTTATAAATAATCAAATCTTTAAACAAAACTCATAAAATTCAATACCAATTTCATGAAAATTCATATATTTATCATATGCATAACTCAAATATTCAAAAAAACTCATATTTCCATATCCAACAACTTTAAATTCATCAAATAAATAATCAAAATATGAGTTTATTTGAATATTTGAATTATGAATTTGATTAAATGTGCATTATATTGAAGATGATATTGTTTGAAAATTTTGACGAATTTTTATAAATTTAACCTATTAATATATATCCAATATTATTTATATTTTAATAATGATAAAAGATACAATTTATTACTTAAAATTAAATAAAAGACCAATTCGGAAGAATAGAAAAGAAAAAAAAATATTACCAAAATTAACGTTTAAGAGACCGCAGAATAGTAATTTTTATGTCTACAAATAATCTTTAATTCCCCATTTCATATCTAAGACTCAAATGATTTGTTACAAGTAAATATATATTTTAGTCTTTGAAATTATAATGATAGATCAATCTTTTTCAACTAAATTATTAAATACTTTTTCATTCTTTTTAATTCTCGCATTTTTAGAAAAAAAACTTACTCTTGTTTATTTGTCCTTTTCAAAGTTTAAAATAATATTTATTATTATTTTGTCAATAATAAATGTATATATTTTTTACAAAGAGTAAATTGATGAAAATTGACAATAAATAATCAATAATATTATTAAAAAAATCTATCAAAAGAAAACGTGGTCAAGGTTGAAGCACAACTATTATCCTTATTTTAGCACATTAGAATTACAACAACAAATGGTTTTAAATTTTAAAAATTAATCAAATAATATTTCCAATCTTACAAATTCATTAATCATATATTAATTTTATTCAATTTTATTTTTTAAAAAAAAGAAAGAAATTCTTCATTTTTTAATAATTAATAGAATATTAAATACAAAGTTAAGAAATAAATAACATTATTATATTATTCGTAAATTTAGAAAATAATGGAAATAAAAGGTGATTACATAACAGCTTTCTTTAAATAATTGAGCTTGTATTATCTCCTCTATGAAGCATGGACCACCAATCCATTATCACATGAGATATAGATGTGATAAAGTTTATTTTATCATCATGCTGGAAATCACAGTATAAAAGGCCCGTGCAAGAGAAGAGGGGCATGCCTCCAACTCCAAGCTCCAACACATAAAAAATAAAATAATACAAAAATAAAAAATAAAAATTTAAACATCAAACAAAAAAAAATAAATACAAAAATATGCAGAAAAGAATAAAAACTAAAATTATAACCTTATTATTATTAAAAAAAATATATTTTTTCTGTCTTTAAATGTTAGTAATTGAGTAAAAATTATAAAAGAATATTAAAATTATTATGCTTCGAATAGAGTGACACGAGTGTTATATAATTACTGGTAAAATTTACTATTTTTATTCTAAAATTAAAAAAACAACCAAATTAATTAATAATTTTTTTGTTTGTGAATGTGCTTATGCATAAACTAGTCTCCATTTGTCTTTTGATTCTTCGGGATTTGCTCGCTGCAATAAAAATAAACGTTTTTTCCTCCAAAATTAAATATAAGTTAAAATAATAATTATTTTACTCTTTTACACGTCTACCACACTGATTTTCACCGGTAGTCTTGGATATCTTCGGAAATTCATATAATCGCTTAAGTTCATGCTTTCAACATACATAGTTATATTTTTCTAATAATCATTTATCTAATATTCATTCACACTATAACTGAATCAGATTTATATGAAATGAATCTTCTTCTAATTTTGATTTTAGTATATTTTGAAGGAAAATTGATGATTAAAATAAATTAATAAAAATTATTTAAATGACAAATTAAATTTGATTAAGAAATGACTAGTAGGGGATTCTAGTTTGATAGTAATATAGATTCAACTCCATAATTTATAATTAGAGTGCCAATAGAAGAAAAAAAGGAACAAAAAACGAAATGTGATACTGACAAAGCTTATCTGCCCAAAAGGCAAAAACGTTGTGTTTGGCATTTGCCATTTGCCATTACTTATCTCTACTCCGTAATCAGTTATAATCAAACAAAGTACTCAATTCATTCTATGTTCTTTTTTTTTTCTAGATGGGATGAGGACTGGAGCACAACCCTAAATATTATTTTTTTTTAAAAAGACCACCACTTTAAATTCATATACACTTTATGTCTTTTTTAATTTGAATTTTCAAAAATATAATTTTTATTTAAAATTTAATAGATCTTTGCAATTTATTTATATAATTTACTATAAGAGAGAGCGACATAAATAATACAATGATTTTAATATGATAATTATATAATGGATAAATTATTAATAAGAAACGTTATTTATAATTAATTACAATACCAGCATTAATACATATAGACTGATTTTACTAATTGAGATTGTATTCACTATCATAAAATATTTATTAAATAATTATTTAGAAGAAAATATAAAGGAATGATCTAATCTATCGGATTTTGAAATAAATGGATTAATTTTTCAAATTAATAAAAATAGGAAACAAAATTGCAATAAAGTATTTTAATTATTGTTTCTAAGTATTCATCATTTATAAAGTTTAATGTAGTATTAATAATTGTTCAACATTTTTAACTATTTATCATTGGGAAAGAAATAAATAGAATATTATAAAAAATAATTTCAAATTTTTGTTTACCCAACTTTTTGTTATATATAGAATTAGATGCAGTAGTAAATATTTAAAAGTGCTACTCCCCTGTTTCTAATTGTAAACATATATTGAGAAATTTTTTTTCTCTAAATATAAGCCCTTATACAAATTACTATTTACTAGATGCATTTTTTATTATTTTTTAAAATTATGTCTATTAATACGATTAAATGTATTTTGAATTAAAAGTTAATATTAATATATATTTATATATATGATATCCAATTTAGTAATATACACATAAAAGATACAAATTAATTATATTAATTTTTCTTAATATATGTAAAATATCATATAAAAGTATCATATGAGTGTATAAAAAAAGGACCGGAAAATACAAAATTATTATTCTTAATATGTTTAAATAAATTTAAAAACAATGGAGAGAGTAATTACAGTAACATACACACAACAATGATGTGTTATTTATTGAGTGGAAAATGTGAAAAGTTGGAAAAGTAATGATTCTTTGGGGCTATTGTATGCATGGTCCAATCCCCTATAATGTGAATTGTATGGTTGAAAACATGAGTACATCACATTTAAATTTCACAATTAATTTGACCATTTATAACTAACTAACTTAGCGCCACTCCATTTTTCATCATTATTGCTTCGCTGTGGCATACCTAAGACAGTAAATGTTGAACATATTTATTTATTTATCTATTACGTTATTGCAAACTTTATTTTTGACTTGGCAAGTTGGCATACATGGATCGTATATTATGAGGATCAGAATCCATAAGTTGAGGGGCCTACAGGGAAACATGGCTCGTCAAAACGTTATGTATACAAAGAGCTCTCAAAAAAGTCTAGAAGTCCAAGGTCACTTTAATTTTTTTTATTAAACTTT
>PGTU02009779.1:0-16612 GCA_002896215.2 Cicer echinospermum
GAGAATATTCTCACAGATCCCTTTCTTTCACAAGTTAACAAAATTTCTTTGTTAGCATCGATTTAAGAGACACCAATGCATTTTGTTAGTTAGAAACAATGTTATATGAACAAGTTCAATGTTTATTTCTTAGATTATAATGTGAACACCAATACGTGAGAGAGAGAATTAAATAAGATCTTGATACCATAATATATTAATTAACACAGTTTTTTACCTTATGACGAGGAAAACAAAAAGAGCATGCATGGTGGGTTCACTGTTGCCTATAAATGTGAGTTCTAAAGAGAAAAAAAAAAGAAGAATAAAAGCACAATAAAGAGCATGCAACACATGAAAAAACAAAAGTAATTAAGAGATATGCAACAATTCAACAAAGACTATTCTCACAAATCTCTTTGTTTTGCAAGTTAACCAAATTTCTTTGTTGGCCTCCAATTAAGAGACACCAATGCACTTTTTTTATTTAATAAATTGACGAACTAGCATGAAGATTTAATTTTATTTTATCTTGTACTTTAAACTCATTTCTTTATTTAGCTTCTTGTGTGGTCTGTGAGTCCGCATAATTCATCAGTCTCTTTTAGTTGAGGTTGGTTTTAGTTGGGTTGGGATAAATTAATGATCTAAATTTATTCTTTTGTTTGGTTGAGCCTAGTTAAACACTGAACCAAAAAAGTTTCACACTAATGTTTGAATTAATTTAAAAAATAGCAATTTAGCAAAGTTTAATTGTAGTTTGATCTTTAATTTATTTTATTAATTCTTGACTGATCTCCGTATTTTAATCCGACAGTTTTAGTTTATTTATCAAATTTTCAACTAAATAAAATGAGTGACATATTTTAAAGATGACTTATAATACAATGATTTGACTGATTTAATACCCATAAAATTGAAATAAAACATCAAAACTTTAGTTTCAACTTCAAGCCAATGATTTGATTTGTATAATTCTAAATTAATAACATATGAATAATTAATCTATCAGATGGTTGTAATAATAGCATCATATATCATGTCATTTAAAAGATGTTAACCATCATTTTATTAGTTTAAAAAATCTGAAGGATAGACCAAAATGTCGCTTTAAAAATAGGAGGATCAATCTAATAATTGGTAAAAATAGATAGACCAAAATTGTAGTATACTATTTTTTAATCTAGTATGACAATCCAACTTGCCTCGCCTCGTGATCCTCTATTTTTTTATTAGATTAACGAGGTGGCCGACATAGTATATCAGTTATATGCGGTGCATACTCCACAATTTAAAGGATTTCTTTTTAGATTGCTTGCAAAATGGTTCGGCATGTGGTTAATTTGTTTGGATCCCATTTTACAGGGCATGTGTCTTTCACGAAGTTGGAGTTATAGATTCTTCTGACTGATTGGGTTCATGGTCGACCCCGTACAACTATCATTCAAGTTTATTGTCTTCAACTCTTTCTAATTTGATAAGTGTAATATTGATGGCGCAACCAGATACACACCTAATGATGTTGGTGGCGAAAGGTATTTCGAAAATAGCATAACTACTTTACTTTTATTGGTAGTTTTGAGATGAAAGTTTGTCATCACTATTACTTTTCATATAGAGTTGTAGTGGATATGTTTTATATGTAAAATTCTTATTCATGAGGTTAACTTTGTCTTTGATTAGAAAAAAACTATTTGGTTGTAGTTGGCTCTTTAAAGGATCATAGTTGGATCCTTTGACACTTATATATGATCAGGTGGAAAAATTATTATTTCTTTAGAGATGTATGAATTTTATGATTGTCTCATATTTATCAAAAAACAATTTGTGGATAAATTAGTAAATCATGGAATACTGCTTCAACTTTACATTATATGGATTATTTAATTTATATGCGTTCATTAGGGGATACTTATTTTATAATAGATTTTGTTTTCTGGCGACCGTTTCTATTGATATATATATATATATTTTGTTTTGAATTTTAGTTTTTGTTTGCATTGTACTTTTTTTTCTTTCACTATGGTTTTATCTCAATGACTTATTCGAATAAATTTTTTAATGAAGAATTGATTAACATTTTAAATGATTGTATTCTTTAGATTTGGTTTAATCCCCAATATGTTTCCTTTTGTTTATGTTTTAATATAACTTTAAGTAAGTGCAAGTAATTTTTTTAAAGGGTTATGATCTTGTAAAAATAGTTAAGATAATTTTTTTAACTCTATGGTTCTTAGAGAAAAGAGTTCTAGTATATAAGAGTTCGACTGATATGTAAGTAAAATCTGATCAATAGTTGTTTTAGTTAGAATTTGAATTCAAGTTCTTCTAAACATATTGTAGATTAAGTAGTTATAATATTATATGCATATCCATAGACAAATAGTAGTTGGTGAAATTAATGTAGAATAAAAAATCATTCTTTATGGTATTATTTTAAATTTGTGCTTTATAAAAAACTAAGATGTTAAAAGTCAGTCAACTTAAGTAAAAATAGATAAAATGGTAAAAAGATATTAAGGTTTGAAATCATTAATGTCTAACTATTTCAATTTTATATTTCAAATATTCTCTCTATGTCTATAAAATAAGTGCATATTGCTTTAACATATATATTACTCAATAAGATTTTTATAAAAAATAATTATTCTCTATAAAATATCTTGTTTTTCATTGCAAACCGAGTTTGGTTACTATGGAAATTTTGTCAAGATATGTTGTATGTTTGTGTTATTTTTTGCTATTATAGGTTCTGTAGTTGGCCATGGACATGGTCTTCCACCTTGTTGTGAAATGTTAAGACCATGTGATCCGATTGTTTGTGTAGACCTCCATGTTGCCTCCCTCTATCTAGTGATGTTAGTGATGTTAAACCCTAAAACTATGCAACTCTACACCAATCATTTGTATTTGAGAAATATCATCTCATAGATATTATAATTGCATTAATAAGATTGGTTTATAATTTATTTCTTTATTCTCTTCGATTATAGTAATTCTTTATAAGATATTTGAAGTAGTGTTTGAGCTTATAACATTTATTTTTATTCTAATTGTCTTTGCAGCCAAGCTAAAATAACTAAAAGTTCACATAAAACAGTAGTTAGAGAATGTGAACCTTTAGACTAATACACTATGATATATGTGAACTTGATGAGACATTAACCAGAAATAGAAAAACGTTATTTCATCACTTTTATTGACGATTGCTCTTATTACACTTTTGTATAACTAATGAAAAATAAAGTGAAGCGCTTGACATGTTAAGATCTTTGTAACTGAATTGAAAATCAATTTAGTGAAAAAGATTGAGAGGTTTCGTAGTGATAGAGGAACATAGTATGATTCTAGTTTATATAATGAATTTTATAAAACCCAAGGAATTATACATGAAACTATTGATCCATATTCACTTGAAATTAATGGAAAGCTGAAAGAAAGAATAGAACTCTTACTGAACTAGTTGTTGCCATTATGCTTAACTCTGGTGCTGCATTTCACTGGTAGGGAAGAATTATTTGACTGTTTACTATATTTTGAATAGAATACCTAAATCTAAAACAAAACATCTCCTTATGAGATAATGAGAAAAGACAACCTAACTTGTCTTATCTTCGAACATGGGTGGTCTGGCTTATGTCAGAATCCCCGATCCAAGTGATTAATCTCGCTAGTAGATCATATGAATGTGTATTCATTGGTATGCAGTAAATAGTAAAGCATATAGATTTCTATGACCTAAATGCTAAGTGATCATATAATCAAATAATGTTGACTTCTATGAAAATAAATTCCCTTTCAAATCAGAAATAGTGGAGGCAGCGAACCTAGTCAAGTTCTGTGACAAGAAGCACTGAAAGCAACAACCAAGGCAAAAAAGAAATTCGAACAAGTAAGAGAGTTAGAATTGTCAAATATTATGGACCCAAATATATCGCCTATAACTTAGAAGAAGTTCCTGCAAATCTAAAAGAAGTTTTGTCATCATTGGATGCAGATTTATGGCAATAAGCTATAAATGATGAAATGGATTCTCTAGAGTCTAACGAGACCTGACATTTAGTAGACTTGCCTCCTAGTTGCAAACCAATAGGTTGTAAATGGATATTTAAAAAGAAACTAAAAATCTAATGTAACTTTTGATAAATACAAGGCACGCTTGTAGCCAAAGGTTTTAGACAAATAAAAAAATATAGATTTCTTCGAAACTTTTCACCAGTCACTAGAATAACATCCATAAGGGTGTTCATATGACTTGCGGCTATTCATAACCTGGTGATACACCAGATGGATGTTAAAACAACTTTTTAAATGGTGACCTGGAAGAAGAAATTTATATGGAACAACCTGAGGTTTTGTAATTCATGGACAAGAAGACAAGGTCTGTAAGTTAGATAAGTCTCTGTATGTCTTAAACAAGCTCCTAAGAAATGACATAAATTTTTGGATAACTTGATTATATCGAATGAGTTTAAAGTGAATGAAAGTGACAAATGTATTTATTACAAATTTGAAAAATGGCATTTGCATTATCATATGTCTATATGTAGATGACTTACTCATATTTGATTCAAACATTCATGCTGTAAATAATTTGAAATCTTTGTTGGGTAACAACTTTGATACGAAAGACCCCGGAGAAGCAAATGTATCCTTGGCTCAAAATGGTATGCTTGATATTTTGACATCACAATCAACAAATTTAAATAAATTTCATATCTAACATTCTTACTTTCATGGCTCAAAATTTCAATTATTCACCCATCAATCGTGATTTGAAAGGATAAAAAGTTGAAAATGTTCCTATTACAGTAAAAATACGGACTCTACTTATTTAATATCCATTGTTCAATCTCTATTGAATTCCTTGCAAACTAGAGAACCAAACTATGAATAACAATAATAATAAATAACTTTGTTGAACATAAACTGTTGGAACTAAAGATGCAGCAACGAGTTGTTACTTGAGAACCAAGAGATATTTGAGTTCACAACAAGCAACAACCTATGCGCAACAACAACCTTCGATGTTTGTGTCGCAACGAGAGATTTGAACCTGTGCGTAACAATCATAACATTGAAATTAAAAACTGTTCAAAACATTCAAAATCATCATTGTAGAGGAAGTTTCAAAATATTCAACTCAATCATTGTACAAAACAAGTAAAAAGGGCTAAAAAAGAACAATAAAAAAGTTCAAATCGTAACGGTGAAAAATAAAAAACGTGAGCACGAAAAAACATTTGCCAGAAAAGAGAAATTAACCTGAGGCACCAGAAAACGCGTGTGGAACACGTGATAGGAAACGAAGCAAAATCGTCGCCGAAAAACGCGAGAAAACGGAGGCTGGAAAATTCAAGCAGAACGGAGGTCGGAAACGCGACTAGAACGAAGTCCGAATAACGCAAGCAGAACGGAGGCCATAAACGCTAGCAGAACCGAGGCTAGAAAACGTGAGCAGAAAGGAGGTCGTAAAACTCTAACAAGAAGTCGAAACTGAACAATGTGGAGGGAGGAACGACGATATGGCACAAAATTTTAGTTCTGAAATTTTAGGGTAAAAGGGTTTTTAGTTATGAGACCTGAGAGAGAGATTTGAGGGGGAAAAGAACCAACGGATGTCAAAATGGTTAGCACATTTCTAATTTCCAACAAAGTATGGCGACGGTTGCAAAAAAAAACACCGCAGGAACCGTCGCAGTGTATGAACGCATGCAGCTTTCTAAAATCGGTCGCAGAGCATGTGCTGCAATATTTTTAATTTTTTTGTAGTGTAGTAATCTAGTTCCTTCCCAGTTAAAACACAAGATTTCGGAAATTCTCAACAAAGTTGATAACTATCAAAATAGACAACCAATTACTACGTTCGTCTCTTATTATAAATAATCATTATTTTTTTAATTATGAAAATTTAGTAAAATTATTAATGTATTTATTTTACATGTTAACGTTCTTAAAATAATTTTGTATTTAAAGTATCTAAATTTATTAAATTTAATTTTTTTATATTTTAAGACAAATTAGTAGTATTAAAAATAATATGTTTGAAAATAAATAAATAAACACACCTAACATAAATTGAGTGCCCGCTTTCCATTTTATGATGGAAGGATATTGGTCTATGTGAGCTCATTGGACCAATCATTTTCATGCAACTCTCTTTGCCGCTTTTATTTCTTAATTACTGCAAATATGATTTTGCTTCCTAATTTAAGGCTCAAGGTAAAAATGGGTTTGGTATATGCTTTCAAAACCATTTGAATGCTTTCGTATTTGTATAATCCCTATTGATAGTTTCATACTCTTTCATTGAAGAAGGAAATTCAACATGGATGACAAATGTCAAAACTTTATTTACAAACGTAACTCTAATACATATGCCTTTTCTGCAATTTTTTAATACATAAATTAAATCTCTCTTTATAGGTAATTTAGTAAAACAATTTCTCCCAACAAATTTAATATTATAATTAATATTTTAATTTTCGTGATTTAGTCAACAAAGTCTTATATATTATATATTAAGACCAACGTACTATTATATTTGTATAAATTAAACAACTAAAACAACTAAATTATTATTATGACTATTGTACTTTTCTTCAAGTTATAGTAATTTAATTATATGTAAACTATGAAAATTGGATTTCTTCTACAGTTGTAGTAATTTAACTATATGTAAATTATGAAAATTTCATTTCTTCCACTTTTATTGATAGTTGGTTAGTACTCTTTCTAATCATCTCTATTGCAAAGTAACCCTCATAATTTTTAGGAGACGTTTTTATTGTATCAAAAATTTAATTAATGATGAAATGCAATGAGTTTCTTTTTACTCAAAAAATAAATAGAGTTGAAAATACATCCGTATCATACTCTCAAACATAAGAAAATATATCTCTTCTTCAACCGAAGAGACATCCAAAAGTAAACTGTGTTAACCTCTCAAAACACACGTCACTACGCGAAAAACGCATATTACAACGCTTTTTTTAAGCCATTTACAGCGCTTTTTCAAAAAAATAAGCGCTGTGGAAACGAGCGCTGTAAATGATACAACAGCGCTTTTAAAAAAGCGCTATAAAACATGTAAATACAACGCGCGCTTGTTATGCACATTTTACAGCGCTTCTTCACAAAAAGCGCTGTAATATGCACCCCATTATATGAGTTATGGGTGTGCATTTTACAGCGCTTTCTCAAAAAAGCGCTCTAAAATGCCCAACCATAATTTCATATATGGGTGGGCATATTACAGCGCTTTCTCACAAAAGCGTTGTAATATGCCCACCCATAATTTCACATATGGGTGGCATTTTACAGCGCTTTTTTGAGAAAGCGCTGTAAAATGCACACCAATAATTTCATATATGGGTGTGCATATTACAACGCTTTCTCAAAAAGCGCTGTAAAGGCCCACCCATAATTTCATATTATGGGTCTGCATTTTACAACGCTTTTCTTGTACATTTTACAGCGCTTTCTCACGAAAGCGCTGTAAAAGGTGCACCATTAAAGCGCTTTTTAACTTTCTCACGCTGTAAATTAATTATTTGAAATGAAAAGCGCTTTTTAGCTTTTTATGGCATTTTTTTTAAAAAGCGCTGTCTTTTATCTTTGTATCCAAAATTATTTTGATCCAAAATCACTTCACAATCAGTGCACACAACAACAAAACATATTCAAATACCATAGGCAGTTCACACAATCAGTAGAACAGAAATCAGAACTCTGTAACTTTATTAACATATATGTAACTCTGTAACTCTGTAATTTACAACCTAAGTAACTACATTCAGATACATATATACAACCTAATTTACAACCTAATTAACTACATTCAGATACTTATATATATATATAACCTAAACTACATTCAGATCCATATTCATGTTCATATATTGTGTCATATGATCATTTACATATAATAACTAACAGAATATACATTATATGCACTAGCTACCATATAATATTCAGATCCCTTGCCCAGCAGCAAGCTATTTCCCAGAAAATCAAATAATTTTCAAGTCAAGCACGTATTGACACCATTCTTCCTTTAATTCCATCAGATCTTCCTCAGAATATGATGGACTGGAATTGGCAAAGTACTGCAATATAAAAATTGAACATATTATATTAAGTTAGTATCAAATATATAGATAATTTATATATGAAAATCATATAATGCAAATACCGTACCGTTTCTGGGATAATAGTTTTATTCTTCTCAACAATCTCCTTCATGAATCTCAATATGTAGTACCCACAGTCGATGTTATTTGTTTGACGAGGGCACTTTATTGAGATCCATGTAATGTTATTAGACTTCTGCTTCGACACTTTAGCACCTCTTTGAGCTCGATAAACTTTTTAAGGCACTATCGAATGAATAAATGTGATTATTAGAGCATGAACAAACACATTATTTATATATATATATATATATATATATATATATATATATGTAAGAAATAAATGAATATTACTTACGTGTCGAGCATAGTCTTTATTTCGGGGTGATTTGTGTAATTGCCGTGCACGGGATCCAAATAGTATATAACTTCAGAGACCGCATTGACTGCAAATAGCACCCAATGTGCCCTACAACAACAAAAAATTGGTTAAGCAATTTTGTTTATAGACAACTAATAAATTAAATTCTCATCAATTAAAAAAGATAAAATTACGTACCCTGAACTATATGGTGCCAAGAACAATTTATCACTTTCTTTATTTCCTAAAAACATATCTACAACGTAGTTTTTTACATTCTCTGGATCGAGTTTCCACATCGACATCTTATGTGGAGACAAGAATGAGTATTTATTTGACAGTTTCCTCGTGCACACGACCTTCTCGTACAAAAACCTTCAATGCAAATTTTAAACTAGATTAATTACCAATACATTTAATTAATTACAAATAAATGCAATTAAAAGTATTTTTTTACCTTATGTACAAGTTGATTACAGTAGCACTCAGCTCCTTATGTTCGAGAAGTTCATACATGTGCTCCTTTTCGAGGTATTCAATATACTCATCTCCAAAGATGTCTTTATTCATTTGTACGATGGGCGAATCGTTGTTGCTGTCCGTGTTCCTTTTTATTTGGATGTTAAGACATGCCCCGTATTTACCAAGGCGTGGCTGACTTTTATTAGGAGCAGCAGCAGCATCGACCGATTTTCCCGATCCAGATTTTTTGTTGCTGCAAGTTTGACAGCTTTATTACCCTCCAGCCTTTGTAGTTTGGCAGCCCTATTAACCTCCAATTTTTGAGGTTTGCTGCCTTTTTTTGGCTGTAGGGGTGGTTTATTTATTTGGACCTACAAAAATGAGGTAAAATGTTAGTTTATTGAATCTGAAAAAATGAAAACCTTAGACAATAAATGTGACAAACCTTTTCAGGAGATGTAACTGATTTGTCCTTAGGAATATTTTTTTGGAGGGCAACAAGGTGTGTGGGCCTTGCCACGTAACTGCCAATAGCGTCGCTTAAGAACTTCATATCTCCATCGTTGTCCGGTATGGGCAACGGTGCAGTTGGTTCGAAAGCAACCGTAGGCGATACTTTGACATGGCCCGCGGGGATCGGAATATTGTGCAATACTTCTCCCGAAGTATTGTACAATATTCCTTTTCCCACCTTCCGTTGAGTAGGCGAGGACAAGTATATGACACATGTAGTGACACCCTACATCAATAGTTAAAACATAAGTACAGTTAATATATAAGTTTGTTTAATACATAAGTAATTACATAAGCAAGTAAGTAGTAAGTAATTAATTACCTCGGGAATACTCTTCAAACCGACGTTGCAACTCCCGGTTTCACTCTCCATTTGTATTTCAGGTTGGAGCTGAACCGGAAGTTGCTTGTCTTTATTCGTATTCACCAAGAGTGCCACTTGCTCCGATAGGATTCTGAGCTTCTCTAATACTTCCTCGTTGGAAGGTTTTTGCGCTTCTCTTGAGGAAAAAAACTTTTGGTAGTTACGCCAAATCCTTTCCCCCTCACTCGACCGGAATACTCAGGGACATTAAACACTTTCCCAAGAATGTCCCTGCACGTATCCTTGTTGCCCTCTTGAGTTTCAGAACTTTGTTCAATAATTTCCTAAAATACATGTAACATTAAAAAGATAAGTTCAATAGTATTTTTAAAATACAATATTAAAAAATATGAAAGTGATAATATACTTACACAAAGTTCTACAACTTTTTTGACATTTTCATTATCAACCACTCCTTCTTTATTAACACGCGCTTCCTTCCACAATATATGACGACCCAAGGGTTGATCGGCTTGGGTGTCTTTTCTCTATTCGTTAAAATCATAAACAAAATAATACAAATTAGTTACACACTATAGTTTATAATACAAATTACTTCATTATATAAAAGTGATGTTTAATTACTTACAATTTGTTGTTCAAGGCGTGCATATCCCATACGTGATTTCTTGTATGGGTGTTTTGGGTTGCTTGCCCGTTCGCGATTTGCCTTACTAATATTCTATATAAAAAAAAATAGCAATTGTGTAAAAAGTTAAAATACGCTACGAATATGAATAATAAAACACAAATGCTAATAAATTAATCACTTACGACAAACGTCGGGTCAGAACGCTTGGAAACAAATGCACTCCATTCATCCTTTGATATATAATGTTGATATATCTTTGGAGGTTCAACATTTGTGTTTCCTTCTCTATCTTTTAGATAGAAATTGAGAGATGGGATCTAAATCCACGATGGATTTTCCCAGCAACTCTCAAAAACATACGACTTCGTTCCTCATCAAGAACAAAAGTTGTCTGCAATGAAAACAATTATAAGTAATGTATTTTACAGAAAAAAATTATAAATGACAAAAGAGTAGATCAAAATATTTACTTGAATGTCATTCCATATGATATCTTTGGCATCCTTCAACGCCTTATCTCTCCAGTTGTCTATTGTGATTGGGACATTTTGACGAACAACAGCCCCAATATAGCTTTCAAACATGGAGCTGTTGGGGTCAACTGGCTGACCACTCTCGTTCCAGCCAACCTAATAACTCATATAGTAAGTACATACCCTAAACCCTAAAAAAAGATAAAAAACACAGCAAACAAAGTATAGTATACCTCAAATTTAATGCCACTACTCCTTGCTTTAATCACCTTTTGCATGATAGTTGCACCACGTTTGACTTCTTTTTCATAAGTCTTAGAGGTGCCAACTTCTTCATTTTGAACTTCTATATCTTTGTTTGTATCCATTTAACTACAACAAGTTCAACATGCAGTTTAGTATAACATCAACAAGCTCAACATGGATCATGCATTATTATAAACAACCTCAACATGTATCAGTATATCTTAAAAAAAGCTCAACATGCATTTTAATGATTACAAAAAATTATAACATCAATACCTGAATAATGGTTCGAAGAAAGATGAAATGTTAAGAAAAGAGGGAACGCAGAAAGTTCACAGAAATATGATTCACAGAAATACGGTATTGAAGAAATACGTAATGAGGGTTACGTATTTCAATGAAAATATATTGTGTGAAATGGGAGAGATGATCTTGGATGGAAATAAGGTTCGAAATGAAGGAGATGATCGTGGAAATAAGGTTCGTAATGGACGGGATGATAGGGTTTGCAAAAGAAGAGAAGAACGATGAAGGTTGAGATGATAGTGAAGTTTACGTAATGAAGAGGAAACTGAAGAGGTAACTGTTATATATACGTAACCCTTTTACAGCGCTTTTTATAAGTCTTTTACAGCGCTTATTTTTGAAAAGCGCTCTAAAAGGCTTCTTTAGTTAAATTTTTAAAATGCTCTTTTACAGCGCTTTTCCCAAATAAGCGCTGTAAAAGACCTCCGTGTGTTATTATGTTATTATGAATGTCTTTTACAGCGCTTTCACACATAAGCGCTCTAAAGGATTCTTTAGTTAAATTTTTAAAAGGCTCTTTTACAGCGCTTTTCCAAATAAGCGTTGTAAAAGACCTCCGTGTGTTATTATGTTATATGAATGTGTTTTTAAAGCCTTTTACAGCGCTTTTACACATAAGCGCTCTAAAATGTCTCTTTATGTTAATTTTAAAAGGCTCTTTACAGCGCTTTTTCCAATAAGCGCTGTAAAAGGCCTTATTGTTTTTGTGTTTTGTTATGTTATTTTTTTAAACAAGCTAACATGCATGTGCTAAAACCCACATAGTAGTAATTGGTCACCACAAAAATCCCTTCCTCTTCACCAAACTCTTCTCCTTTTATGCATCTTCTTCACAAACATCAAAGATTACTCTTTCACAATTCAACCTCCACCTCAACACCCTTTTTATCTCTTTACATTCTCTTTCCTTCTTAAATCGAAACTTAATTGGTATTCAGGATCATTGCCATGTTGCGAAAAATGTGTTTGTGTCTGGTGTTTTTGGGGATTCCCATGATGCGTACAAGGTGTTTGAAGAAATGGGTTTGGTGTCTGATGTTTTTTGGATTCCATGATGCGTACAAGGTGTTTGAAGAAATGGGTTTGTGTCTGATGTTTTTTGGATTTCCATGATGCGTACAAGGTGTTTGAAGAAATTAGTGTCTGATGAATATTATTTTTAAAGCTTTTTTACAGCGCTTTGGCAAATAAGCGCTGTAAAATGTCTTTTTTACTCACTTTCAAAAGAGTCGTTTACAGCGCTTTGTGTGAAAAGCGCTGTAAAAGGTATAAAACACTCATTATTTTATTTTTAAAAGGATCTTTTATAGCGCTTTTTAAGATAAGCGCTGTAAAATGTCTCTTTATTTTATTTTTGTGTTTGGTTTATTTGGGTTGGGATGACATTAAAAACATTTTTATCATTGTTTATTGGATTAAAAATATTGTTATCATTGTTTTTATCATTGTCTTTTTCACACATAAGCGCTCTTAAAAGGCTTCTTTAGTTAAATTTTTAAAAATCTATATATATATATGCACTGAGCAAAAGAGATTAATCTCTCTATTCAGTTCAGTTCAGTTCATGTAAATTACTAATTTATATTCAGTTCAGTTCATGTAATCAAGCTAAATATAAAACACTCATTGTTACATGAACTTGGTATAAAACACTCAAATCAAGCTAAATATAAGCAGAAAATAAATTAATCAGAAAAAAATTAATCAGAACTTAGTATAAAACACTCAATTCAGATTACATGCATATTTACAATAACACAGTTCAGATTACATGCATAGCTTATATAAAACAATTAAACATATACATTAAGATGCCCTTCTTCTTTTCCTGGTGACATTCACATTTGTTTGTCCATTTACAATACGAAACGATGGATTAATCCAAATTCCCTCATCATGATCATCTCTAAGATATAAACATCATCAGTTGAATCAATTTCATGTGGTTGTTGTGATGTTGCAAATAAAAGATCATTACCAACATCTTCATCATTATTGTTATCATCACTTATTTTATTGGTCGATAGGACAACAGACTATTATCATTAGAAGGATCAGTGACATAAAACACTTGTTGAGCTTGCGACGCTAAAATAAAAGGCTCGTCTTTGTATCCCACCTATTAAAATCGACAAGCAAGATCCTGACTCATCAATCGAACGCCATTATTATTATCGACCCACTTGCAACCAAATATGGGAACACGAAACATTGTGTAGTCTAACTCCCATATGCGCTCGATAACCCCAAATATGATAGATTTGCATATATTGGTTTTTGTCTTTTGCACTTGAGACATGCATCGCTTCAGCTCGAGAGTGACTCCACTATTTTTGCATAGTGGTCTGATCATCTTGTTCTTTGGTATAAATGTGTAGCCGTTATAACATAACCAGTGTAAGAAAAGACATGTAAACACTATCAAATACATTTTTTTCAATATGCATCACATCGAGGAAATGTCTTACATACAATGACTTCCAATATGGCAATTCAAAGAAAATTGACTTTTCTTCCCAGTTTTCACCAGCTCTCCCGCAAAAGGTTTGCCAAATTTTTGGTCAAACTTGTCTTTTTCAACGTATTTGATATCCATCGGTGCTAAAGGAGCTTTACCTCCTCTGATTTTTCCATTGAATGCATTTCTCCACCCACGATACTGATGACTATAAGGTAAAAATCTACGATGTCCAAGAACACATTCCTCTTACAATGTTTCAACCGCATCCAATTTGTACTCTCTTCACATATAGGACATCACACTGACCTTTAATGCTATATCATCCTGATAAATTACCCATATGCTGGAATCATTAATTGTGCCGAAACAACATAGCCCTCAAATTGAAACACTCTTCCTATACCCTCATAAACTTCCACGCCTGTCTCCCACAGATTTTTAAATCTTCAATTAAAGGAGTCAAGTATACGTCGATATCATTCCCCGTTGTTTGGGTCCAGAAATTAACAGAGACAACATCATAATTACGCTCATACATAACCATGAGGTAGGTTATATATTACCAAAATCACAGGCCACGTGCTATGTGAGTCTTGAAGACCATGTGGATTCATTCCATCAGTAGGAAGAAGTGAAGTCTTAGTTCTGACTCTCCTGAATTCAGGATATTCATTTTGCCCTTGTGGGGCATCTGCAGCGTGTTCGAAACCCATTCTCTAATTCTTTCATCATGCATTTTTGCATGTCAAGTGTTTGAATCTCTTCATGCGATAGCACCGCCTAATCTGGTATTATAGAAATCACATCGGACTTTTGCGATGGAGTATTCTTTATTCTTATATTCGAGTTACATGCATTCGGAATGCTTAGTAGTGTCATTTCGTTTCGAATAAAAGCAATGTGGACAGCAATGATCTTTCTAACTCAATTCAATAGAAACACAAATCCGCTTTAGCTCGTAGGTCCGACAATGAAAGTTCTTATCATCGTTTGCAACATTAATTTATGAGTTTACTATTCTGAAGCTTTTATAGACCATCCATACCTCGCTTTTGTAAGTTGTACAACTAATATCGTGACAGTCTGTGGATTTAGTCCTACAACAATTATATAATTCCTTTCTCTGCATCACTCAACAAACTTTCAAACATTTTAGGACAATCTCGAAGATCTTCTTCAACTGCTTTTGCAATCTCATCAACTCGGTCCGGCTCATATGTATCTGTATCGAAGTCAGTTGAAGCATATGTCGAACTATTCTCAAAATTAATGTTTCCTTTTTTTTCTCACCATGTCTTATCCAACATGTGTAGCTTTGATCAATTCCATTACATACTAGATGTCCTTCTAATTCATCTTCTCTAACACGTTTTCCAAAACAACATTTTAAACAAGGACAAACTACTCTATTTGGATCTTTTGCATTCTTCACTGCAAACTCAACAAACTCCTTCACTCCAATTTCATACTCTTTTGACAATCGATTGGCTGAAATCCATTTCCTATCCATATTATACCACCTATATAAATGCAGTAAAAAAAATAATAAGCTTTCAAAACATATCAACAAGTTTCAAAAAGAAACCAATATCAACTAACAATTTCAAAACAGAACAGATCATGTGGTATGAGTTTTTGACAATTTTTGACAATTTCAAAACATAACAGATCATGTGTAAAAAATACCTTAGACAACGTAGATGGCCGCACAGTACGTAGAGGATATTAGGGTTCCCAACGTATATAATTATTTGAAAGATGTAGAGGATATGAGGGTTTCCAACGTATATAATTATTTGAAAGATGCAGTTTACAGCGCTTGTGAAAAAAGCATTGTAATAGGTAGTTAAATTCAATGAAAGCGCATGTATTTTACAGCGCTTGTGAAAAAAGCGCTGTAACTGATACGCGAAAGCGCTTCCTTTTACAGCGCTTTTTTGACAAGCGCTGTAAAAGCCTTATAACGTGATGCGCAAACGTTATATGACCTACTACAGCGCTTGTTTTACAGCGCTTTGCATCAAAAGCGCTGTAATAGGTTCCGTTATTTTTAAAATATAATTACAACAGCGCTTGTGTTTAGCAAGCGCTGTAAAATGGGCGCTGTTAAATGTCATTTTTGGCGTAGTGTGATGGTTGTCATAGTGGAGTTAGATATGATTGGTGGTCAATGGATTTAAATGGTGATCGATTGTGGTTAGAGTAGTGATCAATGAGGGTTAAGGTGGCATTTTAATGCCACCAACTTTATTTTGAAAAAGAATTTATATTTTAAAATTTTAAAATTTTACATTTAGAAACTTTTATTAAAGGTGAAAGTTTCAAAATATTTTATAATAACAAAAACAAAATGTCACCAACTTTAAAAAATACAATTTATAATTTAATCCACCCGCTACTACCAAGATAAAATTTTAATGTGATCCACCAAATACAAGTCAATCCTAGAGAGATAAATGCGTTGTTGCGTTTTTTTTCCAAATCTTTAAAATAAAAGCTAACCAAATCATTTGCAAGTAATGTTTTATTTATATATTTTGAGAAAATATATCATAAAATTAAAATACATGATCAAAAATATCATTTAGAAGAACACTTGAAATACCCACAAAAATAAAAATGATTTCAAGCTACAACAAAACTAAGAATATAAAAAAATAAATAAATTACATTTTCAACTTAATCTTAATTTCCCTCACAACTGGATGTTTCACACAATTTTA
>PGTU02009782.1:0-12700 GCA_002896215.2 Cicer echinospermum
TGTGTTTGTGTCATTGTATTAACATTTAGGTTTATTTCTTCATCCATAAGGTGCATCCAATAGGTGTGTTTGTGTCATTGTCGTCCTCCTTTGTCAGTTAAGGCAAAAAGGCAGAAAATAATTCCTCCCCCTATGTTACAGAACATAAGCATTGGGGTTGAAACCATTTAACTTGTGTATTAGAGTAAAAACAGTCAAAACAATCATAGCAATTATGAACATATCAAATGAATTCATAGAGATGGAGTAAACTGTCATATGCATTAAACAAAATCACAAGAATACAGCAAGACATGGCAAAACAGCATAGATCCTAAAACCTAATCTCCTAATCTAGGCTGGGCCTCACTATTATCTAAGGAAGAGGTTGAGACCGCTGTATTACCCTCAGCAGGTGTCTCCTCTTCGTGAGTCTCAGGGTTAACTAGGGGATCTGGGTTAGGTTCCTCAGCTGCTTGGCGACCAATGTCTGCAACGTCTTCAAATGATAGTTTGATGCCGAGGTGTGCCTGAATTTCATCCACATTTTGAACAACTGAGTTCAAGGAGGCTTGCATACTCCTTAGGCGTGCTTCTACTCTGGACTGAAATTCCAACACATTGGCATTATGTACCATCTGAGCTTCAATAAATTCCAAAATCTTAACAACAAAAGCAGGAGTAGCAGGGACAGTTTCAGATTGAGGCGGAGGTGGAGGTGGAGGCTGTGCTGGCTCAGCTGCAGGCTGTGATCTCATCCAAATTCCTTGTACCCTTTTCAATTGCATCTGATTCACAATTGATTCTCCAAAAATCAGGGTGGTCTTGACAGATTCTTCATTTACCAGAGAAACCTTGAAGCGTTTGAGAATCTTGGTGATCAGTTGCGGATAAGTAGCAATGAAGCTTAGCTCGATGCGTCCAAACATATGCCTGAGCACTATTCCAAGTCAGCTCATCCTTTAATTCCTTTGATAAATCCATAGCAGTAGTATGTCAACTTTTGAACATACTGCGTGATTTTCCTGATCTTCACTAACATTACGAGTCAAAGCATACATCAACATTCTATGTTGGATCTTCATTTGACCATGGGCAGTGACACCGAATTCAACAAACCATCGACCATCAGGTCTTAACTGCTGTGTGTTATCCATAGACTCTTCCCAACCTTGGTGCAGCATTGTCAGCTTCTGACGTTCCATCAATGGACTTGCCGTAAAAAGGCAATCCTGATAAGGTAGGAGAAATCGTCGAAAGTCATAAGCAATCTTCTTCCCTTTGACTTGAGCAGAGAAACCTTCTTCAGTTAACTTGAAAATTGAGTAAATTCCCTGATCAGCTTAGGTAACAGTCAAGTGTAGACGAAAGAAAGTTTTCAGTCCATGGAATTGAGGTGATGCCTGAAAAGTAACTCGACATTATCAAAAATAAGGAAAATCCATTGTCCTTGCTCATGGATTTTTCTTTTACGAAATCAGGTGATATGGAGGATTGAGGTTCCTTTTCTTTTGGTGAGGGACCTTCTTAGCAGGGCGGTGAAGAAATGGGTTTCTTCTTTGCAGGGGGTGAAGAAATGTTTGCTTCTTTCGCTTTTGAGTATCTCCTTCATTGCATCAGCCATTAATTTCTCAGTGGAGGTTTCCTTACGTTTCTTGAATCTGATTCTGGAATAGGAGGCAGGAGCCTTCCCCTGTCCTGCAAGAATTTGTGTGTTGGAATCGGAACCTCTGCTGTTAGTGTTTGTGGTGGTGAAGGAGTTTCCACTTGTTGAAGATGAGAAGGTGAAGGTGAAGGTGAAGGTGAGAGTTTCACACGAGCCATGATCGAAAAAAAATAGATTGAATGTAGGTAGAGCGTGTTGATAGAATGAACAAACTGATGAAGATGCAGAGCAGTGAAGCAGATAGAGTGAAACTGAAAAATCTGGAAATCTGGAAAAATCTGAGAAACTGATGAAGAAATCGATTTTTTCCTTTATCTTTTATACTTAACCCTTGTCAATCGATTCCAAATCGATTGGTTTACCGTACACCGAATCCTTAATCGATTGTGTAATTATGATGTCCAACGGCTAGTAAAAAAAAACGTTCGCAACGTCATATTCCAAATCGATTCCAATCGATTGTCCGTTTTACTTAATCGATGTCCAAATCTATTGTTCCCAAATGTCAAAACTGAACACTGAATCAATCGATTTCCAAATCGATGCTCGGGATTTTTTACAAATATATTTTTCCAAAAAACTGAAGGTCTGGGCCTAACCAAATCGATTTCAAATCGATTTTATAAACAATTTTCATCAGGTAATCGATTCCAACTCGATTAATTTTGGAAGACTTCAACTGTTAAATACCAGAAAAGAAACTTATATTTCACTAGGATCAATGATCCCTAGTTTCATCCTTATGTTCAAAAAGCTTTCTTTTTGGAATGCTTTCGTGAAAGATATCTGCTAGCTGTTCTGTAGTATTCACATATTCGAGTTTGATGACTCCATTCTGAAAATGGTCTCTTATGAAGTGGTGCTTACCTCAATATGTTTTGTCCTTGAATGCATTACAGGGGTCTTGGTTATGCTATAGCACTTGTGTTATCACACGATTATCGGCACTGTTCCAAAATCGACACCGAAAGCCATTAGATGCTGTTCATCACAAGATTGAGCACAACAGCTCCCAGCTGCTATGTATTCAGCTTCTGCAGTAGACAATGCATTACTGTTTGCTTCTTACTAAACCAGGAACACTAGAGAATACCAAGTAGATGACAGTGCCTGAGGTACTCTTTCTGTCAAGTTTACAACCAGTCAAAGTCTGAGTCTGAATATCCAACCAAAGTACATGTTGAACCTTGGATACCACAAACAGACTTTTAGTACCTACAATATCTGAAATTCTCTTTACTGCAACTGAGGTGAGATTCCTTCGGATTCGATGATACCGCGTGCACACATGCAAACGCTGAACATAATATCTGGTGGCTTGCTGTAAGATAGACAGAGATCCAATCATACACGAAATCTAGTTACATCTACAGGTTTACCTTATCTCATCTCGGTCTAAGAAATTTCCATGACTCATGGGTGTATCAATGGACTTAAGCTTATCAAAGTAAATCTTTATCAAATCAGAACAATATTTGGATTGAACAAGAAAATGCTTGCTTCTTTGGTTAATTTGAAATCCAAGAAATTATGACAGTTCACCCATTCATTGACTTTCAAATTTACCTTCATTAGTTTTCAAATTTCCTTTGCAAGCTTATCATTTGTTGATCCAAATATGATGTCATCAACATATTTTGGACCAGCAAGATGTCATTTTCAGTAGTTTTGGAAAAGAGTGTCTTTATCAACATTTCCTCTAGAAAAATTTTGTGAATGAGGAAAGTGCTGAGTTCCTCATACCAAGCTCTTGGAAGCTTGTTTCAAACCCATAGAGGGCCTTGAGAGTTTTATACACATGGTTAGAATCTGAATTTTCAAAACCTGGTGTTTGACTCACAAAAACTTCCTCTTGTTAGTCTCCATTAAGAAATCGCACTCTTCACATCCATTTGATATAGATTGAAGTCCATATACATGCATAACCAACAAAATCCTTATGGCTCTAGTCTAGTACAGGGGCATAGGTCTCATCAAAGTCTATTCCCTCCTCTTGACTATAACCTTTGCAACTAATCTGGCCTTATTCTAGTTATCACACCATTCTCAACTAACTTATTTCTGAACACCCACCTAGTTCTATAACATGCTTACCCTCTGGCCTAGTACCAAGTTCCACACTTTATTCCTCTCAAACTGGTTTAAACTCCTCTTGCATAGCAAGTTCCACTCATATCTAAAAAGGGCTTCCTTAATGTTCTTAGTTCAATCTGAGATCACAAAGGTAGTTAGGTTACAGAAACTCTCTAGGTTCCTCTAGTGACACAGGCCTCTAGAGATGTCACCGTATGACGTTGTCTAAGGTGTTTCTATTGAATCTCCTCCTTAGTAACTCACTGGTGTTTCTATAGGTTCTAAAGGTCTGCAAACTAGTTGGAGGATCAACCTAGGGTGTGTTCTAGGGTTCAGATTCTACAAACATCATCCAAAATATCATTAACTCTTAGATAGGAGTTTTGTTCAAGTTTTCTGTAAACGATTGCATCAAATTTTACATGAACTGCCTCTTCTATGGTTTTGTTCTTTTGTTGGTAGATTCTATAGGCTTTACTAGTGTGGGAGTATCCTAGAAAGATTCCTTCATCGTGCCTTAGGGTCAAACTTTCCTAGGTGTTCCTTGCCATTGTTCAAACAAAGCACTTACAACCAAAGATTCTAAAGTAAGAACAGGTTTGGTTTCTACCTTGTAAGCTCATAGGGTGTTTTCTTAAGAAGTGGTCTAATCAGTACTCTATTTCACAAGATGAGTGGCTGTACTAATTGCATCTGCCAAAAGTACTTAGGTAGGTTTGAGTCCTTTAAGCATGGTCCTAGCTAACTCTTCTAGGGATCTATTTCTTCCTCTCCACTAACCCCATTCTGCTGTGGTGTCCTAGGGGCTGAAATAGATGTGGTTGATTCCATTGATTCACAATATTTTTTGAAAAAGAGCATTGGAATTCACCTCCTATGATCACTTTTTATTGAAACAATTTTCAAGTCATTCTCATTTTGGATACCTAAAGAAGCAAACTTTTTGAAAACAGAGAATGTATCACTTTTATGAGCTAAAAGTAAGTCCATGTGAATCTAGAATAATCCTCAACCAGCACATATCATACAGGTTTCCACCTAAACTCTTAAACTTGGGCAGTCCCAAAGAGGTCCATGTGACTAGTTGTAAAACTCTATTCTGTTCTACCAAATCTATAGAGGGAATGGATCTTAACCAGTTTACTCTTCTCACATGAATCGCAACAACCTATCCTTAGAACTTCCTATTGGGAGTCTATTACTAGCTGTTTGCTAAAGCTTATTCAAGTGATTAATATGAATATGAGCAATCGTTTACTGCAAGCCATGTTTCATCTTGGTTTGATAACAAGCAACATACGCACTAGGTACAGAATTGAAACCACATGTAGATGTTGTAATTCTGTCACCAATCAGCTTTACTGTTGTTTGTCATTATTATGTTCAATGATGCATGATTTGGATGAAAACTTACTGAAAACTTTGGTCACATAGCTGACTTATGCTTAGCAAAGTATGCTTGAGTCCTTCACATATAATACATTCTTAATCACTGTCGTTGATTCATTGCCTATGTTCACCAATCCAATAATTTTTTCCTCTATTGTTGTTCCATATTTACAAAAGCTCCTTCCTTTAATGTCAGGACAGGAATTGATTTGTCCCCTGTCATGTGTTAGAACATCGCTAATCAAATACCATGAGTGCTTAGTGGATGTAAACACACCTGCAAAAACAAAATCAGAATTTTGTTTTAGGTCCCCAATCTAAATTGGGTCCGTTTGTTAGTGGTCAAACCAGAGATTTTTGTGCTGTCAAAATTTGCTTCCATCCTATTGGCTAATTTTTTAAACTTGCAATTTGACACAAAATGTCCATTTCTGCAACAGAAATGACACACTTGCCTTTAAAGGATGAATGTGATTTGGCTTAGTAAAGATATCATACATATTCTTAGCATAGCAGATTTTTTGACCATGTTTGACACTTCTGGTTTGCATATAACCAATACCATAATCTATTTTTTTAACATCCTTTTAACATGCATTTTGGTGTATATCCTAAACCAGATTTTTCATGAACATGTCTTTGATTGCTAAAGTATGACATTCAGTTTTCTTTACTATTAGCAAACTTTAACAAATCAGAATTTAATGATGAACTGTATTTTCAAGTTCATGCACTTTGCAGATTTTTCTTTGTGAATCTTTTTTCAATTGTTCACATAAATTTTCATTTTTTATGCTCAATCATTCCATTTGTTCAAGCATTATTCTTTGTGCTTAACAATTGTGTTTATGGAGTTCACATAATCATACATGCCAATTCATTGAAAGCTTCTGAAGTTCATCATAGGTTGGATTAGATTGCTGGAACTAACCTCATTTTCTGATTCTGAATCTGAATTTGCCATGAGACACATATTGGCTTCTTCTTCATCCGAAGGGCAGAGGATTCATCGTTATCGTCCAAGCAATATACGCCTTCTTGTGTTTGGTGACTGGTTCTTTGCCTTTTGATTTGCAGCTTTATTTTTGTTCTGCAGTTGTAGCATTCTGACTTATTATGTGACCACTCTTCACATTCATAGATGTAAATTTGCTTGTGTCACTGGTTTGGAGCTGTATGGTTTTCTGAATTTGTTTATCTTTCTCTTCAGAAATTCTTAAATTTCTTACAAGCAGTCCGACTTTCTTGGTTCTTCATTGTCAACCTGCTGGATCATTTGAGCAGCTATCGGATTCAGTTTTTGATTGATTTGCTGAACCGTCAGAGATAAACCTTTCTTTTCTACTTTCCATTTCAGCTTCATCAAGTCGATGTATTCCATTTCATGTTCCCTTAATTTCCAAATCAATGTTGCTGTCGTCATCTTCGCTAGATCCTTAGACTCAGCTATTGCGGTAATTTTGGGCTGCCATCTCTGGTTAAACATCTCATAATCTTTCCAATCTGCTGTTCATTATCCACATATTTTCCTAATGCAGTGCAGTTCGGACAATGTGTGTGAATCTTGTTTGCAAATCACTGATTTGACTCTTCTTTCTTCATGCTAAATAATTCATATTCGTGCATGAGCGTATTCACGCGAGCTCTCTTAACATCAGTAGTACTTCATGCGTTTCTTGGAGGAGTCCCACATCTCTTTTGCTGACTTGCAATTGGATACTCTAAAGAACTCTTCTGCACATAGGGCTGATGTGATTATTGTTCTTCGCCTTCGCATTGAGACCAACCTCTTTTTGTCTTCATCGGACCAGTCGGCTCTAGGCTTTAAAATCATTGAGTCATTCGTTCCTCAATCTTGGGGATATATGGACCGTTTTTCAACAGCATCAAGGATGTCAATGCCACTGGCTTCCAGGAATATGAGCATTCTTTGCTTCCAGTACATGTAGCTGTACCGTTGAAAGCTGAGTGGTGCGTGCTAACGAAGCGCCTTCTCCCAGAACGTCAGTCGAGGCCATCTTCTTATAAGTGTTTACCTCTCAAGAAGTTGCTCTGATACCAATTGTTGGTATCAGTGACCTCGCAATAACAGAAATATATCAGTTTACGTTACAAAATTAATCAGTATCAAGCGCACAGCGGAATTAAATTTTGAGGCATGCAAAGTTAGCAATATAGAAAATTAAAGAGAGAGAGTTAGAGAAGAAAACACAGAGATTTATCCTGGTTCGTGTTGTCCACAACAACCTACGTCAGTCCTGAAAATCCAATCGGATTTCAGATTTTCTTCTCCTTCAATAGAAAGAATCAATTACAAAGATTTTCCAGTTTCCTCCCTGAAACCTATCAATCTCTAATTATGTCTTCCTATTGAATACCTCGATCCTTGTAGACACTCAGCAGCCTATCTCACAGAATCAAAGTACAACTCTTTCTGTTGAGCCCTCTCAACCAAGAAAGTAGTCACCAGTTTCAAGCTGGCTTTTCTTTGCGTTCTATTCCTTTCAAAGATTTATTACAGAATGAATAAAAGATGTAAAAACAAAGAGTCTTCAATCTTTATGAATGTGCTCCTCACGAATCTGAATATTCCAAGCTACGAAAAATCGATTTCCCAATCGATTTTGTAAAGTTATAAATGGTGCTAAATCGATTTGCCAATCGATTATCGCGAGTCTTGTTTTTTTCTTTAATCTTGAAACTATACAAGCTAATCGTTACAAATCGATTCTTTAAAACAACACTTTTCAGTAGAACATGTCCAGACTTGCATAAATCGATTTCCTAATCGATTTCTGGAAACTGTTTCAATAAAAAGTAATCTATCAAATCGATTTGCCAAGTCTCAGAGTCGATGTATAAACACAGAGTCGATTTCGTCACAATCTCAGAGTTTACTGTGTTTTCAAAAAGTTTATTTCAATCGATTTGCCAATCGATTGTGTTTTCAAAACAGTGGCTCAGTTTTTTGATGTCAATCGATGTGTCAATCGATTGGATTCAAAACAGTGACTCAGTTTTAATGTCAATCAATTGGTCAATCGATTTAATTCAAAACAGTGACTCAGCAGTTTTGATATCAATCGATTGCACAATCGATTAATTCAAAACAGTGACTCAGTTATTGATGTCAATCACTTGTCAATCGCTTTGGTAGCATGTTCCTGAAAAGTTTTTACCTGGTGTTTTAGTTCAATCGATTTCCCAATCGATTGCAACCAAACTTATCAAAATTGAAAGTGTTAACAATAGATTGTCCAATCGATTGTATTTGTCACAGGTGAGGTTATTTTTCAAATGATACTTTGTTCAATCGATTTGCCAATCATTTCCTCAGCACTGGAGTGCCACTGTGACTCATTCAATCGATTTACCAATCATGTGTTACCATCAGGTTGATTTGTGAAATGTTCAATCGATTTCTCAATCGATTACTCTCCAAATCAGAGGCTACTGACTTGTGCAGTTTTCATTTTTAATTAAGCTAATCGATTGGCCTAATCGATTTCACATTTACAAACACTTAAGATTCCTTACACCCTTGTTATGAAATCGATTCCCCAATCGATTACATAGTCAGAATTCAACTTTTGTTGATTTCTTGTGTTCCAAGCAATTTGATCCAAGTGTGTAGGATTGGATTATGGTTCCTGAAATCTTGCTCAATTCAAATATTAGATTTATCATGTATTGTAATGAACATTGTTGAATTATTAATTATGTCAAAATTTAGAATCAAAGGATCAAATAATCCAAATAATTAACGTTTAGTCATTTTCGTCCTCCATAGGCTTATTCAAGTCAAATTAGGATGTTTAAACCCAGCTTATGCATCCAACAGTGTATTTGTGTCATTGGATAACATTTAGCCCATTTTCATCCTCCCTAGGCTTACTCTAGTCCATCATTGAATTAACATTTAGGTCATTTTCGTCCTCCCTATGCTTACTCTAGTCCAATTAGAGTATTAAAACCAATCTTGCGCATCCAATAAGTGTTTTGTGTCATTGGATTAACATTTAGGTCATTTTCGTCCTCCCTAGATTTATTAAAGTCCATATTCGTCTTCCTAGGCTTACTCAATTAAGGTTTTTCACCAATCTTGTGCATCCAATAAGTTCATTTGTGTCATTGGATTAACATTTAGGTCATTTTCGTCCTCCCTAGGTTTATTCTTGTCCAATTAGGGATTTTAACCAATCTTGTGCATCCAACAGGTATGTTTGAGTCATTGTATTAACATTTAGGTCATTTCGTCATCCCTAGGCTAAATTCTGTCCAATTAGGGTTTTTAACCAATCTTGTGCATCCCAAAAAGTTCATTTGTGTCATTGGATTAACATTTAGGTCATTTTCGTCCTCCCTAGGCTTATTCTTAGTCCAATTAGGTTTTTAACCAATCTTGTGCATCCAATAGGTGTGTTTGTGTCATTGGATGACATTTAGGTCATTTTCGTCCTCCCTAGGCTTATTCTTGTCCAATTAGGGTTTTTAACCAATCTTGTGCATCCAATAAGTTCATTTGTGTCATTGGATTAACATTTAGGTAATTTTTCGTCCTCCCTAGGCTTATTCTTGTCCATTAGGGTTTTAACCAATCTTGTGCATCCAATAAGTTCATTGTGTCATTGGATTAACATTTAGGTCATTTTCGTCCTCCCTAGGCTTATTCTTGTCCAATTAGGGCGTTTTAACCAATCTTGTGCATCCAATAAGTTCATTTGTGTCATTGGATTAACATTTAGGTCATTTTCGTCCTCCCTAGGCTTATTCTTGTCCAATTAGGGTTTTTACCAATCTTGTGCATCCAATAAGTTCATTTGTGTCATTGGATTAACATTTAGGTGTCATTTTCGTCCTCCCTAGGTTATTTTCTGTCCAATTCTAATGCAATTAGGGTTTTAACCAATCTTGTGCATCCAATAAGTTCATTTGTGTCATTGGATGAACATTTAGGTCATTTTCGTCCTCCCTAGACTTATTCTTGTCCAATTAGGGTTTTTAACCAATCTTGTGCATCCAATAAGTTCATTTGTGTCATTGGATTAACATTTAGGTCATTTTCGTCCTCCCTAGGCTTATTCTTGTCCAATTAGGGTTTTTAACCAATCTTGTGCATCCTTAGTGTGTTTGTGTCATTGGATGAACATTCTTGGTCATTTTCTTCGTTCAGACTTATTCTTGTCCAATTAGGGTTTTTAACCAATCTTGTGCATCCAATAAGTTCATTTGTGTCAATGGATTGAACATTTAGGTCATTTCGTCCTCCCTAGGCTTATTCTTGTCCAATTAGGGTTTTTAACCAATCTTGTGCATCCAATAAGTTCATTTGTGTCATTGGAATGAACATTTAGGTCATTTTCGTCCTCCCTAGGCTTATTCTTGTCCAATTAGGGTTTTTTAACCAATCTTGTGCATCCAATAAGTTCATTTGTGTCATTGGATGAACATTTAGGTCATTTTCGTCCTCCCCTAGGCTTATTCTTGTCCAATTAGGGTTTTTAACCAATCTTGTGCATCCAATAAGTTCATTTGTCATTGGATGAACATTTAGGTCATTTTCGTCCTCCCTAGGCTTATTCTTGTCCAATTAGGTTTTTTAACCAATCTTGTGCATCCAATAAGTTCATTTGTGTCATTGGATGAACATTTAGGTCATTTTCGTCCTCCCTAGGCTTATTCTAGTCCATTTAGCGTTTTTAAACAATCTTGTGCATCCAATAGTTCATTTGTGTCATTGGATTAACATTTAGGTCATTTTCGTCCTCCCTAGGCTTATTCTTGTCCAATTAGGGTTTTTAACAATCTTGTGCATCCAATAAGTGTGTTTGTGTCATTGGATGAACATTTAGGTCATTTTCGTCCTCCCTAGGCTTATTCTTGTCCATTAGGGTTTTTAACCAATCTTGTGCATCCAATAAGTTCATTTGTGTCATTGGATTAACATTTAGGTCATTTTCGTCCTCCCTAGGCTTTATTCTTGTCCAATTAGGGTTTTTACCAATCTTGTGCATCCAATAGTTCATTTGTGTCATTGGATGAACATTTAGGTCATTTTCGTCCTCCCTAGGCTTATTCTTGTCCAATTAGGGTTTTTAACCAAATCTTGTGCATCCAATAAGTTCATTTGTGTCATTGGATTAAACATTTAGGTCATTTTCGTCCTCCCTAGGCTTATTCTTGTCCAATTAAGGTTTTTAACCAATCTTGTGCATCCAATAAGTTCATTTGTGTCATGGATTAACATTTAGGTCATTTTCGTCCTCCTCTAGGCTTATTTCTAGTCCAATTAGGGTTTTTAACCAATCTTGTGCATCCAATAAGTTCATTTGTGTCATTGGATTAACATTTAGGTCATTTTCGTCCTCCCTAGGCTTATTCTTGTCCAATTAGGATTTTTTAACCAATCTTGTGCATCCAATAAGTTCATTTGTGTCATTGGATGATGACATTTAGGTCATTTTCGTCCTCCCTAGGCTTATTCTAGTCCAATTAGGGTTTTAACCAATCTTGTGCATCCAATAAGTTCATTTGTGTCATTGGATGAACATTTAGGTCATTTAACCATTTTTTCAATTGTGCATCCAATAGGTTCATTTGTGTCATTGGATGAACATTTAGGTCATTTTCGTCCTCCCTAGCTTATTCTAGTCCAATTAGGGTTTTTAACCAATCTTGTGCATCCAATAAGTTCATTTGTGTCATTGGATGAACATTTAGGTCATTTTCGTCCTCCCTAGGCTTATTCTTGTCCAATTAGGGTTTTTAACCAATCTTGTGCATCCAATAGGTTGTTTGTGTCATTGGATGAACATTTAGGTCATTTTCGTCCTCCCTAGGCTTATTCTTGTCCAATTTAGGATTTTAACCAATCTTGTGCATTCCAATAAGGTCATTTGTGTCATTGGATGAACATTTACGTCATTTTCGTCCTCCTAGGCTTATTCTAGTCCATTTAGGGTTTTTTAACCAATCTTGTGCATCCAATACATTCATTTGTGTCATTGGATTTTCATTTAGGTCATTTTCGCTCCTCCCTAGGCTTATTCTAAGTCCAATTAGGGGTTTTTAACCAATCTTGTGCATCCAATCGGTGTCATTTGTGTCATTGGATTAACATTTAGGTCATTTTCGTCCTCCCTAGGCTTATTCTTGTCCAATTAGGGTTTTTAACCAATACTTGTGCATCCAATAAGTCATTTGTGTCATTTGATTAACATTTAGGTCATTTTCGTCCTCCCTAGGCTTATTCTAGTCCATTTTAGCGTTTTAACCAATCTTGTGCATCTAATAAGTCATTTGTGTGATAATGCATACAATTTAGGTCATATTCGTCCTCCATAGGCTTATTTTGTCCAATTAGGGTTTTTAACCAATCTTTGTGCATCCAATAGGCGTCATTTGTCATTGGATTAATAGTTAGGTCATATTCGTCCTCCCTAGGCTTATCTAGTCCAATTAGGTTTTTAAACCAATCTTGTGCATCCAATAAGTTTCATTTGTGTCATTGGAAAGAACATTAGGGTCATTTTCGTCATCCCTTGGCTTATTCTAGTGCTATTAGGGTTTTTAACCAATCTTGTGCATCCAATA
>PGTU02009785.1:0-12396 GCA_002896215.2 Cicer echinospermum
TTATCGTTCCAAGCAATATACGCCTTCTTTGTCTTGGTGACTGGTTCTTTTGCCTTTTTGATTTTGCAGCTTTATTTTTGTTCTGCAATTTGTAGCATTCTGACTTTATGTGACCACTCTTTCCACATTCATAGCATGTAATTTGCTTGTTGTCACTGGTCTTGGAGCTGGATGGTTTTCTGAATTTGTTATCTTTCTTCTTCAGAAATTTCTTAAATTTCTTGACAAGCAGTCCGATTCTGGTTCTTCATTGTCATTGCTGGATTCATTTGAGCAGCTATCGGATTCAGTTTTGATTGATTTGCTTGAACCTTCAGAGATAAACCTTTCTTTTTCCCTACTTTCCATTTCAGCTTCATCCAGTCGATGTAATTCCATTTCATGTTCCCTTAATTTTCCAAATAATGTTGCTGTCGTCATCTTCGCTAGATCTTTAGACTCAGCTATTGCGGTAATTTTGGGCTGCCATTCTCTGGTTAAACATCTCATAATCTTTCCAATTTGTTGTTCGTTATCCACATATTTTCCTAGTGCATGCAGGTTGTTGACAATGTGTGTGAATCTTGTTTGCAAATCACTGATTGACTCTTCTTTCTTCATGCTAAATAATTCATATTCGTGCATGAGCGTATTCACGCGAGCTCTCTTAACATCAGTAGTACCTTCATGCGTTTCTTGGAGGATGTCCCACATCTCTTTTGCTGACTTGCAATTGGATACTCTAAAGAACTCTTCTGCACATAGGGCTGATGTGATTATGTTCTTCGCCTTCGCATTGAAACCAACCTTCTTTTTGTCTTCATCGGACCAGTCGGCTCTAGGCTTTAGAATCATTGAGTCATTCGTTCCTGCAATCTTGGGAATATATGGACCGTTCTCAACAGCATCAAGGATGTCAATGCCACTTGCTTCCAGGAATATTAGCATTCTTTGCTTCCAGTACATGTAGGCTGTACCGTTGAAAGCTGGTGGACGTGCTAACGAAGCGCCTTCTCCCAGAACGTCAGTCGAGGCCATCTTCTTATAAGTATTACCTCTCAAGAAGTTGGCTCTGATACCAACACGATACAAAGTGGAATCTGGTAAAGGAACACCATCCGGGGGAGCATATTTCACATTCAACTCAAGAGGAGTATCTGCTGCTCTAGTATCAGAAAGACGAGCCTGTTCAAAAATGTTGGCAATGTACTTGGATTGAGAAAGAAGGTAGCCTCTAGGAGAGTAGGCAACTTCAATCCCCAAGAAATAGGGAAGAGTTCTGAAGTCCTTCATCTCAAACTGTTTGGCTAACTGCAATTTCAACTCATTGATTCCACTAACATCATCACCTGTAATAATCATATCATCATCAGATAGAGAAAGTATAATGCGACCATAAGTGGTAGACCTTATAAACAATGCATAATCATGTTCACTAGAGCGGAAACCAAGAGAAGTGATCACAGTAGAGAATTTCTCAAACCAAGCTCGAGGAGCCTGTTTAAGACCATATAAAGCCTTTTTTAACTTACATACTTCCCATTGATTATGAGAAACTCCTTGCGGAGGGACCATATAGACTTCTTCATGAAGCTCACCATTTAAAAAAAGCATTTTTGACATCCATTTGAGAAACATGTCATTGACGAATAGATGCAACTGCAATAAGAGTACGAATAGTGGTCATCTTGGCTACAGGAGCAAAAGTTTCTTCATAATCCATACCATATTGTTGAGAGAAACCCTTAGGAACAAGAAATGCTTTGTAGCGCTCAACTAACCCATCAGACTTAGTTTTGATCTTGTATATACCCAACGAGACCCAATAACACGTTTTTCAGGAGGAAGAGGTACTAATTCCCAAGTATTGGCTTTGTGCAATGTAGAAAGTTCTTCTGCCATAGCTTGCTACCAAAGAGGATCAAGAACAGCCTCTTTATAGGAAGAGGGCTCAGACAAACTGTGAATAGAGGTTAAGAAAGAAATAAACGAAGTTGAGTAAGTGGAATAGACAAATCAGGTAACTGAGTAGACTTACGTTGATGAGAGGGGTAACGAGGAGGATCAATAATCGCAGGAGGTGGTTGAACAACCGGGGGGCAAGAGGGATGTCATCATGTGGAGTATTAGTATTTGTCCTGCAAGTCTCAACATTACAATCACTAGAAGCATAATCATTAGGACCAAACGGATCAATATGGGTTAGTTCACAACTCTTAGTAATCTAAGAATCAGAGGAAATAGAGTAAAAATGGATGTGCTCAAGAAAAACAACATTACGAGATACATAAAGTTTTCCAACATGAGGATCATAACAACGATAACCTTTTTGATCATCCCCATAACCAAGAAAAACACACAATGCTGAACAGAAGACAACTTACTGCGTTCTACTTGAGGGCGAAGAACAAAACAAGTAGAACAAAAAAATTTCAAAGAATGGTAATCAGGGGTAGAAGCATACAATTTTTCAAAGGGAGACAAACCTGATATGATAGAGGATGGAATTCTATTAATAGCATGAACAACAGTAAGAACTACTTCTCCCTAAAACTCACTAGAAACTGAAGCGGACAACAAAAGGGAACAAGCAGTCTCTATAATATGACGGTGTTTCCTTTCAGCAACTTCATTTTGTTGAGGAGTATCAGTACAAGATGTTTGGTGGAGGGTGCCATCATAAGCAAGTAATTCAGAAAATTTATTAGAGGTATATTCACCACCTAAATCACAACGAAAATACTTTTATAACAGAATTATGTTGAGTTTTGACCATTGCACGAAAACATATGATAAATGTCAAAAAATTCAGACCGATTTTTCATAAGATAAACCCAACAATAACGAGTGTAATCATCAATAAACGAAACATAATATCTAGATCCACATTTGGTGAGAACCGGTGATGGACCCCAAACATCAAAGTGAACTAAATCAAAGGGCGCATATGAAACAAATTCACTTTTACTAAACGGTAAAGCTGGAAGTTTAGCAAGTTTACAACCACAACAATCTGAGATATCACAGGTTTGTAACTTTCCTAAGGCTCAAGTAGAAGCCAAATATTTTAATCTAGAAGCAGAAACATGTCCAAGGCGAGAATGCCATAGATAAAAACTAGAAGATAAGGAATTCAAGCGAAAACTAGATAATAAGTCAGCAGTAGTTGTGGAGGCTGCAGTATCTGGGAGTTACAGGTCATCCAAAACATAAAGTCCCCCTTGTCTATGACCTGTCTCAATTAGCCTCTCAGAATGTGGTTCCTGCACACAACAAGAAGTGGAAGAAAACATAACCGAATAACCGAGATCACATATTTGACTAACAGAAGCAAGACTCAAAGTAAGATTAGGAATATAATAAACATCAGAAAGAGACATGTTAGATGTGGAGACAGAACCAACGCCTTCTAGTGGCATAAGAGTGCCATCAGCAGTCATAACCGACACAGACGAGACAGGTTTCAAAGACACAAAAGATTTATCATCGTATGTCATATGATGAAATGCTCCCGAATCAAGAATTCATATGGAAGGAGATGTACCTGACATACCAGAGGAGTTCAAACCTTTAGAAGAGGTGGCAAACATGGCATGTGATTGAGTGACAAGAAGTTTTTGAAGCTATTCTACAATATTAGATATTTGGGAAGCAATCTCAGATGGGTATACAGAACCAGAACTAGAGCCAATGGTAGGAGGAGCAGAAGCAACAACATTGGACGATGGCCCCCTAAAATTCTTCTTATGTGCTCTCCCCAATTTTGGATAATGTGCTTTCCAATGTGCTTGAAGAGAATCATCCTTAGCACCAACCGTAACAAATAATGACATAAAATATGACAAACACAATCACTAAGACAAAATAAATTAGGGATAATATGGTGTTGTGCGAGCACGATTTCTCTCCCTCTAGACGTCGTGTCTCTGATCCGACTGTTGAAGACGAAGACCTGAATGTTGCGAACCTGTTGTCCAAAAATCAGCCCGATCCAACGGTTAACGAATGCGATATCGATGTTTTTGTGAGACTGATTTAACAAAATCGGGAATAAGGTTACTCTTCTCTTTTCTCTTTTGGTGGTTGTCTCTCCTATCAAAATAGTTTCTCTCTTCTTTATAGTAGATCCCAAAATCAACCAAAGCTCTTTGATACCATGTTAATAATGAAAAGAGGAAGAAGAGAAAACAACCACTCTAGGGTTTCATAATATAAATGAACCAAACTTGAATTAATAGGATTACAATAAGTATATATATAAAAGAATAGAATTATCTAAAATACTCTTACTACTAATATATAATAATATTATCTAACATGTATCTAGTCAAAATGAATTTTTATATCTAAATTGAGACGAATTTATTACCATCGCTACTTATAGATAGTATATTGAAAAAGCATTTTGTATTTGTTCGGCGTGGAAATTAAATGTCATAGGACTGTTCTCTTTTTCTTCTTAACAATGTTTAATTCGGATATATATATACGATGAACCGAAGTAATACGTTAGTCATTATATATAAGAATTAAGAAAAATAAATTAAAAAAATTAAAAATTTGATTATAATATTTATATTTATTGATAATTTGAATTATTTTATTAATTTATCTTAAAAAAAATAAAGTTAATCTATAATTTTATTCTATTATTTTTCAAGAAATATAGAAAAGATTTAATGTAATTATATATAAATTAGTAAAAAAGAAACTAATGCAGTTGTAAAAATATAATAAATTTTTTATAAAAAGAAATAAGAAAAGATTTCAAAATGTCTTATAGTTATATTTAATTACGGATATAACATAAAACAGTTAAATAAATATATTGTGAATCGAAGAAAAAACAATTGAAGTCAATATTATCGATTCTTTCTCAACTATATATATATATAAGGGTTAGGCAAAAGGGTTAGTTGATATTTTGGTCCTCCGGATTCATCTAATAAAGGATTATGGTCTCCACAATTTTAATTTTACAATTTTATTAATTTTAAATTTTTTGAAATTTAGTCCACCAACCAAAATTTTGTGATGTAGCAAGTCTTTAGTTGACATGTTAATATGTTTATTGTGTATATCGAGATCACATCACTTTTTAATTTTTTTTATATTTTTAAATAATTTTAACTTTATATAATTAGTTATTTTTAATTATACTAGTAAAACTAAAAAGATAATGTCTTTTAGAAAAGTAAAATGAAAAACGTTTTTTGGGTGAAAACAATGAAAAACATTGTTTCTTCTTATTAATATTTTTTTGGGTCATATACAAAAGATGATAGAGTCATAAATTTCCTTACTAGTCTAAATGAACAATTTGAAGTTGTGAAATTTCATATTTTTTTAATGGAACCTTTAACAAATATAAATAAAATTATTTCTTTAATGTTGCAACAAGAAAGGAAAAATGGTAATAACAATGAAAATTTAGATTCCAATGTATTTGCTAATGTTGTTAAATGAAAAAAGATACTATGGAAAAGGAAAAACGTGGAGGTGAATCTTACTTTCATTGTGAAAAATTAGGACATACTCTTGAAGTATGATACAAAAAACATGGTTTTCTATTAAAAGAATAGTAGTTATTCAAACAATTCTTATGGGGTACAGAATGATGGAAGGTCAATAAGGATCAATATCAGAAAAAGATTATGGAATTAAGGATCAAGCTCTTTTCTCTTAGAATCAATAGAAAAGCATCATAAACTACCCTTGAATCAAAGCATTTTGCAAACAATCTATTGTCTTAATCACAAGTTGGATTAGCACCAACAAATTATTTAGCAGGTAAAACAGCTAACTATTATTCAAATTTTGATATGAAAAATAAAAATTGGATTCTGGTGCCACGTATCATATATGTTTTAATATACATTCCTACTCCCAATATTTTCAAAATCAATCCCATTACTTTCAATTTACCAAATAGAAATTCAAATATAGCATTATGGAGGATCAATCATATTTACTAACTATCTAAGATTACATGATGTGCAATATTTAACACAATTTTCTTTTTAATTTAATTTCTATTGCTAAATCATGTAAATCACTCCAATGTTCAATAGTTTTTCATACTAATGCTTGTGTTATACAAGACAACAAGACTTTTGGAAAGATTGGTTCAACTAAGTTGCAAAATGGATTGTACTATCTCCAAGAGTCTAAGCTAGAATATAGGCATTTTGGAAACAATGTAAATAACATACATATCATTCATGTATCAACCTTTTGACATTTTAGGAAACAAAATGAGGAATTAAAGATGATTAAGGTTAAACAAGTAAGTTGGAACTGAGTTGTGATTAATCTTTAGCATTAGAGAGTTTTGCTTAAAATAGAGAAATAAAGAAATGGTGGCAACTTAGTGCTAATATTAATAAAATAAATAAGTCATGCTATTGAGTAGTTATTGGGTGATCTTCAAAACATCACTCATGTCAACAACTAGCATGGTGCAAAAACTTCACTAAGTAGTAAGTGAGTGATCCTCAAAATATCGCTCATGTCAAAAGATGAAGTAGAAAAGAAAAAAAAAGTTTTAATGTTGTCTTTAAGTCCGAATCTGATCAATTTAGATTTATTGCGAGATTTTTGAACTTGGAAAAGGGAAAAAATGACTTTGGTTGTTTAATATGGATTAAGTCAAGATGCTTAGAACATGTGGTTGACATTAAATAATTAGGAATTGTATTTAATTGCATATAGAACCAAAGAGTAGGCGTGCCAACGAAGCGGAGGCGGATTTTGCCTCATCCACCTCCGCACACGACTAATCGAAGAAAACCCGCACCCACCTCCGTTTCATAGCAGAGGTAAAACTTAAGACCTCATCTTCGCCCGCAACGAGGTTCGGGTTTCCTCGCCCACACCCGCACCCATTCATATATATAAAATTATAAATTTAAAATTTATATATATTATAATTAATATAATAAAATATATTGTTATTAGATAATAATAAAAGTAAAAATATATTTCTATAGAGATAAGATTATAATTTTTAATATTTAAAAAATATTAAGTATATTCAATATTTATATGTATATAAAATTTAAAAATTATATTAATATTACTTGTGGGCGGGTTCGGGTGCGGATTACGCCAAAAATGACATTGCATAGCGTGTCTTTTACAACGCTTATTAAATCAAGCGTTGTATGAATTTTTTAAAATTAAGTAGGATACAATAACACTTTTTTGACAAGCGATGTTGTAGGTCATATAAGGGTCACATAGCGGCTTCCACATAATGCTTACAACCTCTTTTAGAACAGCGCTTTTCTATAAAAGCGGTGTAAATTGAAACGCTCTCCTCAAAGCTTTTACAGCACTTTTTGAGCGCTGTAGAAATTTAGCGCTCCCACCTTATGTACAATGGCTTTTAAAGCGCGTTTTGTGAAAGCGTTGTAAAATACATGTGTTTTCATATATATTAAATGACCTATTAGAGCGTTTTATACAAGCGTTGTAAAATGTTTGAGCTTTAAATAAAAATCATTCACTTTTAAATAAATAAAAATAAATTTAAAACAAATTTAATACGTTGTCCTAACCCTACGAACCCTCACAACCACATTGAAATTGATTCAATTGATGATGGTTTATATCTAGAGATGATCATGATGAGGGAATTTGGATTTAATCCATCGTTTCGTATCGTTAATGGACAAACAAATGTGAATCCTACCAGGAAAAGAAGAAGGGCATTTTAATGTGTTTAATTGTTTTATATAAGCCATGTAATCTGAACTGAGTTCATGTAATTTTTATTGTTTGACCTGCCAGAAATTGAGCATTTAGTATTTAGCTTGAACTGTATTTGATTTTTTGCTTATACTTATTTCTGCTTATATTAGCTTGATCTTAGTGATTTTATACTAAAGTTCATGTAATTTAAGTGTTTGATCTGCCAAAACTGATTTCTGCTATATTGAACTTAAAAAGCATGTTTAAATACTGAGAATTTGTCTTGAATTTTAACTTATCATCCCAAATGATTTGATCATGTAATTTTAGCATTGATATATTATATATAGGTATTTTTACTAATTATTGTTTTATACTAAGTTAAGAGGTCCTTTAAAGCGCTGTGTGAACAAACACTGTAATAGACTTTTAAAAAATAAAGGCTTAATTGCACTTTTGGTCCTTATTATAGTGAATTGCGAAAGTAGTCCCATATTTTGTTTGTGCCTCATTTTGGTCTTCCAATACAGAATGAGTTCAATCATGATGAGCTTTCATATTTTTAATGACGTGTCAAAAAAAGGTGATGGCAGAATGCCTATGTGGATAAGGTTGAATGAAATAGTTCATATATTTGAATGAATTAGGGTGCTTTAATATAATTAAATGACCTATTAGGCATAAATAATGTATTATTGATTGCACATTTTACAACACTTTAAAATAAAGCGTTGTACATTAGGTGCATAATATTGTAGAAGGTGCATTCAATAGATGCAATATATGTACATAATACATCACTTTTTTAAAAAAGTGTTGTAAAGGTGATTCAATAGATGCATTATAATGCACCTATTACACGCTCTTTTAAAAAGCGTGTAAAAGGTGCATTCAATAGATGGATTATAATGCACCTATTACATATGCTTCCAAAAAGCGTTGTAAAGCGCATTCAATAGATGCATTATGCACCTATTATAAGCGCTTTTGAAAAATCGCTGTAAAAGTGCATTCAATAGATGCACACCTAATTCATTACGCTTTTAAAAAGCGCGTAAAAGGTCATTCAATAGATGCATATATTATGCACTAATTACAAACGTTTTTGAAAACGCTGTAAAACGTGCATTCAATAAATGCATTATTGTGCTCTAATGGGCATTTATTTATGAAAAGCAACTTTAATTTCATTCAATTATGATGTAACATAGACAATTGAATTTACAATAATACCAATTTCATTTATAATAACAACCTTATTATTCAAAATTTGATATATTACACAATTACAGTTACAATTTAAACCATAAACTCTCCTAAATTACATCATTACAAAACAACCCTAATTACTTCAATCATTACAATAATTTTAATAATACTTCAACATTACATCATTTTAATTACTTCAACATACAATAATCAATAAGAACAATAATCAACAACCATGAAAGTGCCAGAAAAACCCTCATTAGTTCCCAAAACACACAAGGAACAAAGGAAGAAGAAACGAAACAAATGAAGAAGAACAGAACAACAGAAGAAAAAGACGACATGAAGAAGAAGAAGAAGAACGCGAAATCAGGGGCAAGGAACTAAACTTGATAAGATATTTTATGGTGACTCGATGGAGGGCAATTACGCATAAGCATTTATTATTTAAAAAAATAAAAAATAATTTTTTAATTTTATGGTACCAAAAATAGTACACTAGTTAGCCAAGCCCAGGTCCGAACGGCGGCGGCGTGCGCACGTTGTGGTGCAATTTTGCATGTGTTCTGCCCCTTCACAAATTAGATACCCCTTGGACACACCCCAAGTGCCATATCTTTACCTTATGAACACATACTAGTGTATGTTATCTCTCTAATGTAGGACTTCCTATATTTTTTAATTCGTACCCAACACTAGTCTCCATTAAATATCATCATTGTCAAACATTCTTCTATTAAAATCATCATTATTTCCAACCGCAACTATATAGTGAAAGGTAAGGTGTTTGAATTTATTCTCAAATATATTATTTTACTGTATAATCCTTCTTTTTATTGTCTTTTTCTATCAATATATATTATTTTGTTCTTAAAGAAGAAGAAGACCATATAATGGAATGAAATTGGGATTATAATAGGAATTTTTTTTATATGTTTTTGTAATTAAATGATGTATATAAAATTAGAAATGTGTATAACAACAATTTAGAATAATAAAAATTTAATTTATCTACATGGAATTTTCCACATCAGTTTCTTTTATACATCATTAAAAAAAAAATGATTTTTCATCAAGTTTTAGACCAAGATTTTGTTGGGGACAAAACGGAGACAAATGAAATAGGAAGACTATTTTCGTGATTCGACTAAAATAGGGGACCAAAAAATGCAATTAAGTCAAAAATTTATTTAGTGTTTAATGAATATTAAAATGGGAGTCTTTTAACAAGTGCATTTACATAATGATCAATGTGAGAGTGTTTGAGTATGCTCTTAGTGGTGACCGTGATGGGGCCATGGGGTGGTTCCACCAGTTCGATTGGTCCCACCTTATCCTTACTGTTTTTTTTTTAATCATATAGGTTATGTGATAGACTGCAACTTAGTAAATCATGTCTGATATTGAATGTGGTACCACGGTAATTAATACTAGTATGTGAGAGGCGACACATTAATGATTTACACGTCCCTAGAGGAGGGTGTGACATTCTGGAATCAGATGTGCACCTGGCATAAATAAGCATTGCATTAGGGTGCTTTGCACACATGAGTCATATTGTTATAGTTAATGAATATATGCATGCTTGTTTATCCAATTGAATGTCATGCCATGTTTATGCTTTCGTACATTTGTACTTTCATAAATATGTTGTTTTTAGATCGTGACCTCTACTATTATTGTGGATTGGACTTACGTATCAGATTCTTAGATCTTTGAGTCCGTGCGGGAACTTGCAACGACGGCGATGACATGAAAGGAGATGATTGGATTGGTGGATATGAAGCAGTGAGACTTAAGTGTCACTAGTGGATCCTCAATACCTAGTTCAATCCTCCGCTTGTGTTCAAGATCAACTTAGGGTTTTCTTTATTCTCTGCTCTCCTTCTTTATTGCGAATGTTCTCTCAATGAAATTTATTTATGAAAAATTATGATTTTTTTTTGGGCCAATGTGAATTGTTCGGTTGTAAGGAATCAGTTTGTGTCAAAACCTATTTTATATTAAATGCAACAATGATTCAAATTGTCATTTTTAGAAAATAATTTTACAAATAAATATTTTACTCTAATTAACGTACAATTATGAATATTTTATTGAGAAATGTTTAGTTGTTTTAAAAAAAAAATTTTACACTCTCAGTGTTAAAAATCAGGGTGTTGCATGTGACTAAATCATTGATTCAATGTGTTTAATTTAAAATTAGGAAATATAATTAATGTAAATGAAGTGTTTACTCATTGTCATCATTTATTTAAATAAGATTTAAAATGCCATAATTAATTTTCTAGACAAAACTATGATACAATGTTTCACTTAAATTGAAGATTTAAGACATTAGTTTTAAATATTGGAGGGACACTGGTGGAGATGCTTATAGATATTGATGGGTGGTTATTGGTAGTGAAATAGAGAGACAAAAATTGTAAGTCATGTGGATATGGCGACATGTTTGAAGTCACAAGCCGATACAGTCACGCATTTAGCAAATTTGAAGTTGTCTGATTAAGATGCTTATAGATATTGATAGGTGGTTTTTGGTAGTGAAATAGAGAGACCAAAATTGTAAGTCATGTGGATATGGCGGCATGTGTGAAGTCACAAGCCGATACAGTCACGCATTCAGCAAAATTTAAAGCTATCTGATTCAGATACAATAGTTCAAATTTCAATCTCGATATTTTATATTAAATAAATATAAAAAATCTTAAATCTAAATTGTATGATCTTGATTAGACGATCCAAAGGTATTTTGTATTAAATAAAAATTAAAAATTGTCGAAATTTAAACCGTCGTGATCAGATCAGACAATCCATAAGTGTTGACTGCAACCAATCCGACATCATTTAATACAAATTCAGAAAAATATTAACCAAATTTCGAGTGGACCTAAATCAAATTACTCATTCCATAAGACGTATTTTCCAAAATCATATTAGTTCACAAACTCATAGAAACTGCATTTCCATCTCTCTTCTAATAAATGTATAAAATCTTGTAAAAATTTATGGGTAATTCATTACTACACACCATCGTTCAGAGAAAATAATAAAACTAGTTTTTAAGCATGCATTTTTTTTTTATTATACACGTTGGAGCCATCAACATGTAATAAAGTAACTTCAAATTCAAATCTCAAAATTTGAATAAACCTTCAACAAATCAAGTCCTACTATCTTTATTTCACATCATAGACTAAGTATATGTTAAATCCAGTATATACATTAATGCAATTGGCTAGGAGTAACTAACAAATTTGATATTGTGATAAACAATATCTCTGTAAAATCAACCAATAACGGAAAGAAAACTAATACAACCTCTTGAAATTATAGAGACTAATCTCTCTCAACCAAACCAACAAAAAATTAATGAATGATAATTTGTTTTCCCATCGAGCCTTATACTATTAAAGATACAAACACAAAGGAAGTATCCATATAGAAAAGAAAGTTAAATTGTTTGTTTGGATTATCATACATTGAACTCAAAATTCAAAACGGTGGATATATATA
>PGTU02009786.1:0-11328 GCA_002896215.2 Cicer echinospermum
AGTTGAAGCATATGTCGAACTATTTTCTCAAAATTAATGTTTCCTTTTTTTTTTTCTCACCATGTCTTATCCAACATGTGTAGCTTTGATCAATTCCATTACATACTAGATGTCCTTAATTCATCTTCTCTAAACACGCTTTTCCAAAACAACATTTAAACAAGGACACTACTCTATGGATCCTTTTGCATTCTTCACTGCAAAACTCAACAAACTCCTTCACTCCAATTTCATACTCTTTGACAATCGATTGGCTGAAATCCATTTGCTATCCATATTATACCACCTATATAAATGCAGTAACAAAAATAATAAGCTTTCAAAACATATCAACAAGTTTCAAAAGAAACTAATATCAACTAACAATTTCAAAACAGAACAGATCATGTGGTATGAGTTTTTGACAATTTTTGACAATTTCAAAACATAACAGATCATGTGTAAAAGAGATTTAATATATATATACAACAATTTTTAGTAGATTTAATATATATGTAACAAAACATAACAGATCATGTGTAAAAAATACCTGAGACAACGTAGATGCCGCCGCACAGTACGTAGAGGATATTAGGGTTCCCAACGTATATAATTATTTGAAAGATGTAGAGGATATGAGGGTTTTCCAACGTATATAATTATTTGAAAGATGCAGTTTACAGCGCTTGTGAAAAAAGCATTGTAATAGGTAGTTAAATTCAATGAAAGCGCATGTATTTTACAGCGCTTGTGAAATAAGCGCTGTAATAGGTAGTTAAATTCAATGAAAGCGCGTGTATTTTACAGCGCTTGTGAAAAAAGCGCTGTAATTGGTAGTTAAATTCAATGAAAGCGCATGTATTTTTACAGCGCTTGTGAAAAAAGCGCTGTAACTGATACGCGAAAGCGCTTCCTTTTACAGCGCTTTTTTGACAAGCGCTGTAAAAGCCTTATATAACGTGATGCGCGCAACGTTATATGACCTACTACAGCGCTTGTCAGAAAAAGTGCTGTAAAAGGTTCCGTTATTTTTAAAATATAATTACGACAGCGCTGTAAAATGGGCGCTGTTAAATGTCATTTTGGCGTAGTGATTTTGATGATTGTGATGCTTAATCCAATCAAAGAAGCTGAATTCACATAGGATTGATTACACTTGTTTGATCAATTCTATAGTCAAATAAGAATAGAATCACAAATTAGAAATTAAACTCATTGGTAGAATCTGTGATAAGGTTTGAAACTCGAATAAGTGGATTAATCGTTTTGCTCATCTGTTAAATCAAAAATCTAAAAAACTACTTTCTAATTTCAACTTTCAATTCGGTTATTATTATGATTATTATTATTATTATTATTATTATTTTATTATTATTATTAATTATTATTATTATTATTATTATTATTATTATTATTATTATTATTATTATTATTATTATTATTATATCAGAAGTTCTTGCAAAACGACTTGAGTTATTACCTCTATTTACATTTTATCAATTATATTTGACCCGTGTGCGACAGCGGATCAAAATTATTTTCATAAAAAAACCATTATTTCACGACAAACACTAAAACAGATATAAATTTAATAAACAAGCAATACACAAACCTCTACATGCAATTACTTTTAGAAGCTAAAACCTTTTAGATTACATTGCAATACAATCTACATCGTTAAGAAATTTTAAATTTCAATGATTAAATATTAGTGTAGTTGTTTGTAGAGAGACCATCTAACTTAAGGTCTTTGTTTCCCTTAAGAGATTACTTGATCTACCTCTACCTTTGTTTATTGGACTTCTGTTATCCACATGATCAACTATCCTTATTGGGATCTCTGTCTTTTTTCACATGACTACATAACCAACTGAGGTCAGAATTTGTAATTTGTTTGTTACTAGTGCTAATATCCCCGTTGTCCTAGAAATATATTAATTCCTATCTTATATTTTAGCATGTGTATTCATCCGCCACAACACTTAGCTTGTGCTTTTATTAGAAATTTACTGCTCAACAACTCAAGCAATTAGCGTTCTAGTAAAATGTCTTTGCAGTCAACATGTATATATCTATAACAAAAACATAACCAACACCAATCAACAGAAGTTAGTTCCATCTTAAACCCTAAATTGGGAGAAGCAAACTAGAGATATGATCAAACATAATGAGATTGAATATAAATTCCTCCAGATTCCATCCCATCATATTTTAAACAACCTGAACAACAACAAATAGTACTATTTCATCAACGACAACCCAACCAAAATTTTAATCAAATAGGCTTTATATATATACAATAAGGTAAGTCTTCAGCCAGAAACTCTCATTCACAAGTGCAAACTATATAGCTCAAAGCACAACATAAAAACATAGGGAAATTATCTTACTTCAATAGTGGACAAAACAAAAGCAAGTTGTGCCTTCAATATATCAACTTCAACAACTTTTTTCCTCACTACGCGAAAAAAAACGCATATTACAGCGCTTTTTTTAAGCCATTTACAACGCTTTTTCAAAAAAATAAGCGCTGTGGAAACGAGCGCTGTAAATGATACAACAGCGCTTTTAAAAAAGCGCTATAAAACATGTAAATACAACGCGCGCTTGTTATGCACATTTTACAGCGCTTCTTCACAAAAAGCGCTGTAATATGCACCCCATCATATGAGTTATGGGTGTGCATATTACAGCGCTTTCTCAAAAAAGCGCTGTAATATGCCCACCCATAATTTCATATGATGGGTGCATATTACAGCGCTTTCTCAAAAAAGCACTGTAATATGCCCACCCATAATTTCATATATGGGTGTACATATTACAGCGCTTTCTCGAAAAAGCGTTGTAATATGCCCACCCATAATTTCATATATGGGTGTGCATATTACAGCGCTTTCTCGAAAAAGCGCTGTAAAATGCCCACCCATAATTTCATATTATGGGTCTGCATTTTACAGCGCTTTTCTTGTACATTTTACAGCGCTTTCTCACGAAAGCGCTGTAGAAGGTGCACCATTAAAGCGCTTTAGAACAACATTTTACAGCGCTTTTTAAAAAAAGCGCTGTAAAATGTGTGTGTTTTTTTTTTTTTTTAAACGCTGTAAATTAATTATTTTGAAATGAAAAGTGCTTTTTAGCTTTTTATGGCACTTTTTTTAAAAAGCGCTGTCTTTTATCTTTGTACCCAAAATTATTTTTGATCCAAAATCACTTCACAATCAGTAGAACAGAACATATTACAGACAATCAGTAGAACAGAACATATTATAGACAATCAGTTCACACAATCAGTAGAACATAAATCAGAACTCTGTAACTTTTTTAACATATATGTAACTCTGTAATTTACAACCTAAGTAACTACATTCAGATACATATATACAACCTAATTTACAACCTAATTACCTACATTCAGATCCATTATATAATAACTAACAGATCCATTATATGCATATATTGTGTCCTATGATCATTTACATATAATAACTAACAGAATATACATTATATGCACTAGCTACCATATAATATTCAGATCCCTTGCCCAGCAGCAAGCTATTTCCCAGAAAATCAAATAATTTCATGTCAAGCACGTACTGACACCATTCTTCCTTTAATTCCATCAGATCTTCCTCAGAATATGATGGACTGGAATTGGCAAAGTACTGCAATATAAAAATTGAACATATTATATTAAGTTAGTATCAAATATATAGATAATTTATATATGAAAATCATATAATGCAAATACCGTACCGTTTCTGGGATAATAGTTTTATTCTTCTCAACAATCTCCTTCATGAATCTCAATATGTAGTACCCACAATCGATGTTATTTGTTTGACGAGGGCACTTTATTGAGATCCATGTAATGTTATTAGACTTCTGCTTCGACACTTTAGCACCTCTTTGAGCTCGATAAACTTTTAAGGCACTATCGAATGAATAAATGTGATTATTAGAGCATGAATATTTATATATATATATATATATATATATATATATATATATATATATGTAAGAAATAAATGAATATTACTTACGTGTCGAGCATATTCTTTATTCTAGGGTGATTGGTTGTAATCGCCGTGCACGGGATCCAAATAGTATATCACTTCAGAGACCGCATTGATTGCAAATAGCACCCAATGTGCCCTACAACAACAAAAAATTGGTTAAGCAATTTTGTTTATAGACAACTAATAAATTAAATTCTTATCAATTAAAAAGATAAAATTACGTACCCTGAATTATATGGTGTCAAGAACAATTTATCACTTTCTTATTTCTTAAAAACATATCTACAATGTAGTGTTTTACATTGTCTGGATCGAGTTTCCACATCGACATCTTATGCGGAGACAAGAATGAGTATTTATTTGACAGTTTCCTCGTGCACACGACCTTCTCGTACAAAAACCTTCAATGAAAATTTTAAACTAGATTAATTACCAATACATTTAATTAATTACAAATAAATGCAATTAAAAGTATTTTTTACCTTATGTACAAGCTGATTACAGTAACACTCAGCTCCTTATGTTCAAGAAGTTCGTACGTTTGCTCCTTTTCGAGGTATTCAATATACTCATCTCCAAAGATGTCTTTATTCATTTGTACGATGGGCGAATCGTTGCTGCTGCTCATGTTCCTTTTTATTTGGATGTCAAGACACGCCCCGTATTTACCAAGGCGTGGCTGACTTTTATTAGGAGCAGCAGCAGCAGCGACCGATTTTCCCCGATCCAGATTTTTTGTTGCTGCAAGTTTGGCAGCTTTATTACCTCCAGCCTTTGTAGTTTTGGCTGTAGGGGTGGTTTATTTATTTGGACCTACAAAAATGAGGTAATATGTTAGTTTATTGAATTTGAAAAATGAAAAACCTTAGCAATAAATGTGACAAACCTTTTCGGGAGATGTAACTGATTTGTCCTTGGGAATCTTTTTTTCGAGGGCAACAAGGTGTGTGGGCCATGCCACGTAACTGCCAATAGCGTCGCTTAAGAACTTCATATCTCCATCGTTGTCCGGTATGGGCAACGGTGCAGTTGGTTCGAAAGCAACCGTAGGCGATACTTTGACATGGCCCGCGGGGATCGAATATTGTGCAATACTTCTCCCGAAGTATTGTGCAATATTCCTTTCCCACCTTCCGTTGAGTCGGCGAGGACAAGTATAGGACACATGTAGTGACACCCTACATCAATAGTTAAAAACATAAGTACAGTTAATATATAAGTTTGTTTAATACATAAGTAATTACATAAGCAAGTAAGTAGTAAGTAATTAATTACCTCGGAAATACTCTTCAAACCGACGTTGCAACTCCCGGTTTCACTCTCCATTTGTATTTCAGGTTGGAGCTGAACCGAAGTTGCTTGTCTTTATTCGTATTCACCAAGAGTGCCACTTGCTCCGATAAGACTCTGAGCTTCTCTAATACTTCCTCGTTGGAAGGTTTTTGGCGCTTCTCTTGAGGAAAAAAGCTTTTGGGAGTTACGCCAAATCCTTTCCCCCTCACTCGACCGGAATACTGAAGGACATTAAACACTTTCCCAAGAATGTCCCTGCACGTATCCTTGTTGCCCTCTTGAGTTTCAGAACTTTGTTCAATAATTTCCTAAAATACATGTAACATTAAAAAGATAAGTTCAATAGCATTTTTAAAATACAATATTAAAAAATATTAAAGTGATAATATACTTACACAAAGTTCTACAACTTTCTTGACATTTTCATAATCAACCACTCCTTCTTTGTTAACACGCGCTTCCTTCCATAAGATATGACGACCCAAGGGTTGATCGGCTTAGGTGTCTTTTCTCTATTCGTTAAAATCATAAACAAAATAATACAAATTAGTTACACACTATAGTTTATAATACAAATTACTTCATTATATAAAAGTGATGTTTAATTACTTACAATTTGTTGTTCAAGGCGTGCATATCCCATACGTGATTTCTTGTATGGGTGTTTTGGGTTGCTTGCCCGTTCGCGATTTGCCTTACTAATATTGTATATAAAAAAAAATAGCAATTGTGTAAAAATTTAAAATACGCTACGAATATGAATAATAAAACACAAATGCTAATAAATTAATCACTTACGACAAACGCCGGGTCAGAACGTTTGGAAACAAATGCACTCCATTCATCCTTTGATATATAATGTTGATATATCTTTGGAGGTTCAGCATTTGTGTTTCCTTCTCTATCTTTTAGATAGAAATTTGAGAGATGGGATCTAAATCCACGATGGATTTTCCCAGTAACTCTCAAAACATATGACTTTCGTTCCTCATCAAGAACAAAAGTGGTCTGCAATGAAAACAATTATAAGTAATGTATTTTACAGAAAAAAAATTATAAATGACAAAAGAGTAGATCAAAATATTTACTTGAATGTCATTCCAGATGATATCTTTGGCATCCTTCAACGCCTTATCTCTCCAGTTGTCTATTGTTATTGGGACATTTTGACGAACAACAGCCCCAATGTAGCTTACAAACATGGAGCTGTTGGGGTCAACTGGCTGACCACTCTCGTTCCAGCCAACCTAATAAACTCATATAGTAAGTACATGCCCTAAACCCTAAAAAAAGATAAAAAAACACACAGCAAACAGAGTATATATAGTATACCTCAAATTTAATGCCATTACTCCTTGCTTTAATGACTTTCTGCATGATAGTTGCACCACGTTTGACTTCTTTTTCGTAAGTCTTTGAGGTGCCAACTTCTTCATTTTGAACTTCTAAATCTTTGTTTGTATCCATTTAACTACAACAAGTTCAACATGCACTTTAGTATAACATCAACAAGCTCAACATGGATCATGCATTATTATAAACAAACTCAACATGTATCAGTATATCTTAAAAAAGCTCAACATGCATTTTAATGATTACAAAAAATTTATAACATCAATACCTGAATAATGGTTCGAAGAAAGATGAAATCTAAAGAAAAGAGGGAACGCAGAAAGATCACAGAAATATGGTTCAAAGAAATAGGATATTGAAGAAATACGTAATGAGGGTTACGTATTTCAATGAAAATATATTGTGTGAAATGGGAGAGATGATCTTGGATGGAAATAAGGTTCGAAATGAAGGAGATGATCGTGGAAATAAGGTTCGTAAAGGACAGGATGATAGGGTTTGCAAAAGAAGAGAAGAAATGAAGGTTGAGATGAAGGTTACGTAATGAAGAGGAAACTGAAGAGGTAACTGTTATATATACGTAACACTTTTACAACGCTTTTTATAAGCCTTTTACAGCGCTTTTTTTGTAAAGCGCTCTAAAAGGCTTCTTTAGTTAAATTTTTAAAAGGCTCTTTTACAGCGCTTCTTCCCAAAAAGCGCTGTAAAAGACCTCCGTGTGTTATTATGTTATATGAATGCCTCCGGAGAACATGTTGGAACCAAGTTGGTTTTACATTTAGAGTTTTTATGTTAACAAAAGTATTTTATGACAACAATATATTTGACTTCAAATAGTATGAAAGAAGATTCATGTAATTGAAGAAAATCTAAAATAAATTTTGATTCCAAATTATAATTAATGAAAATCTAAAATACAATTTGATTCAAATTTATATTTGAAGAAAATCTAAAATAAGATTTGATTCAAATTTATAATTCATGAAAATCTAAAATAAGATTTGATTCACATTTCTAATTGAAGAAAATCTTTGACCAAGTTGAAAAAAAGATATGGTCAAGATTTGAAGAAGATTTGAAGAATATTTGATCAATATTTAATGAAGATTTGAAGAATATTTTATCAATATTTATTGAAGATTTGAAGAATATTTGATAAACATTTAATGAAGATTTAAAGAATATTTTATCAATATTTAATGAAGATTTGAAGAATATTTGATCAACATTTATTGAAGATTTGAAGAATATTTGATCATCATTTAATGAAGATTTGATCATAAATTGAAGAAGAGTTTATTTGAAGAATTTACAAACTCAATCTACACAAAATAGAAATATAATCAATTTGAAGAATTTACAAACTCAATCTGAACAAGATACAATTCATAATTAAACAAGGACTAAATTGAAGCCCAAATTTTCACTATAAATAGACACTCAAGGCTGAAGGAGAAAAGCATCGAAAAGCATAAAAGAGTAGAAGAACTCAAACTCAAAGTTCTCAATTCATCTTAGAGCTCAAAGAAAGAACACTTATTCAAGTTAGAAATATTTTCTGAGTGTTCTTTTCTTAGAGTGTGAGAGTTATTATTATTATCAGCTTTGTTAGAAGCAATTACTCAAGTTCCAATCTTTTGTATCCAATCTAATAGTGGTTTAGTTCCTTCTTCAATATGGGGTTTTCAGGTTGTTAGGAGAAGACTTGACTTGTAGGGTCAAGGTGGTTAGTGTAACACCCCGTTTTTCATACCGAGGGTATATTTTTTTTTTTTCAAAAGTAATTAAAAACGAACAAAGAATTAAATCAGGAAATGCCTTTGGATAAATAATTGAGTCATTATAATTTACAAGCAGCGGAAAAGTTTCTCCAATTATAAATCCAAAACATTTACACAACATCAAATGGTACATGGAACCCATTCGAATAAGAAGTCAAACTGACAATATTAGTATAATTACAGTTTTCCAAACTAAAAATACTCCAATCCAAAAAGAAGGACACCTAGTTCCTATACATCATCCTAATCTGATCATCCTACCAAAAAGCTATACACCCTGAGTATCTCCACGCGCCCCGTGAGATCCTCCTAATGTAACTGCAATCACGCGTTCCCATCTCCATTCCCGTCCGTAGGGTACGAACCGGTATGACCGTCCTGACTCTCATCTGAGGGCAAAACCCAGATTTCCACAATAATTGTAAAGGGTCACCAACCAGAAAATAACAGTTAACACATAGCAATTAAGTTTTTAAATGCTCAAAACAACTTTTCAACTAAGCATGCACCTTAACAGGATTTTCAATATGCTAAAGTTCATACCATACCTTACCAATTAAAATGAGAGTAAAATGAGGTTCTCAATCTCCTAATTAACACATAACAAAACAAGACAACAAGATCATGGCATAGATTCCATGCAGCAATTAATCATTACAACATAAAAACTAGAGGATTTCACTAACCCATCGATTGACGATAAATCATATGGGGTCGAAGGTTATTAATAGGAAACAGAATCCTAGCTGAAATCAAATCGATGTTGGCAAGCGAGTTAGAATGGGTACCTGAGCCCCCGGTTTTTAAGCCAATCGATTTCCATAATCGATTATGTCGAATATGCGAGTCCCTACTTAGGCCATCGATTGGGCAATCGATTTCGTAAATGTTTTCGAAACTGTTACAAAATCGAATTGGCTAATCGATTTTGTCCATTGGCCAAAGTCCCTGACTGTCCAATCCAATCGATTAGGGAAAATCGATCCGCTGATCATCTTTCCCAAAAATTCAATGAATTAACCAAGTCATTCCTAATCAAGTTCACAAAACCTAACGCCTTAGCAATTCGCTACAGCGTTACCAGCGACAATGGGATCTCGATAACCATCATTTACTTCACACCACAATAATCAACACATAACACTTTAGCATTTTCAACGCAATTACTACGATAAATCAAAATTCGATCATCAAATCATACACTCAAATCTAAGTTCCGACTCAGCCGTGCAAGCACACCCCAATGCAATGCGGTATATGCCAAAATGCAATGGACTCCGGAGAATTCCAAAACCAAAACCCACTCCTCGATAAGGGCCGTAAATCATAATGTACCGCATATCGCAGGCCCAAAGTACCAATTAACACCGAATAAATGTGCCACCTATCACGGAGTCAGCTACGATTTACTAAATGCGTAATTCATAGAACGTACCACCATATTCACGTTAGTCAAGGTACAGTTACCAGTGTTCACCTATCACGGCAACACGATTACTTAAAAAGGAAAAAGCAGGGAATCGTAAACGTACCGCCTATCACAGACCAAGTACTGTTTACCTAGGTGCCACCATATCACGAGGTCAGCACAATTCACTCAAAACAGATAATCCGTAAAGTACCATCCTATACGTGTCAGTACAGTTACAGGTGTCAACCTAATCACGGATCAACCACCGATTTACCAAAAATTAAATCGTAACGTACCACCTATCCACGGGTCAGATATCGTTTACCAAAGGTGTTCACTATTCACGGGTCGACACCAATTTACCAAATGAAATGCATATGACTTACACACCCCATTCACAACAAATCGTAAAGCAGAATGCAGAATATTAAAAATTCCCCATTTTAGATACCCATTTAACTTAAACGACTTTCAAAACGACATTAAATAAATAAGACGACTCTAAGAAGATTCCCCGTTCTCTAATAAGCCAAGGATTAATCCTTAATGATTTTCAAAAACAAAACGTTAAGAAAGACAGTCATATATTAAGATAATCACGATTTCTCAATTATATTCATCTTTTGACTTAAACCAACTATGTTGTCTTCTACACAAAACATTTAGTAACACGAGTACATTAAGAAGATTCCCGCATTCTAATACTCAATTACCGCAAACGATTTCAAACGATAGTTAAGTAACCGAGACAGTTCTAAGTAGATCTACCCCAATCCTCAACCCCCAATTAGAACTTAAACCTTTTCATCTCAACAAGCTACATAGTATAACTGAGGTATTGAAAAGATTCTCCAATTTGTTAAAATACTCGTTATACTCTCAATGGTTTGTTCAGATGTCCATGAAGAAACAACCTTCATATCATACTCTCACATCAAGATCCATGAGATCTCACATTAAAATTACGAAACTCAACCAAATACTAGACCAAACATCGACAAGATATCGGACACTCCAAAGATAAACGACACAAAATCAAGCAAACATAACACCGATACATCAAATTCATTTAGCTCATTAATCATCTGCAATGAGCGACTGCAAATTCACTTGTGAGCACCACAACATATACATCCTTATAAAAATACACCTAACTCTAGAGTGTCGTGATATCTTGTACCCCATAACGCACAGGTTTCTGTTTTCGCCGCAAATCGATAATTTAACCCCTAACAATTCCTTCCCACACACAACCACAGATAAGTCCCTATGCAACTTAGAAGTTTGGAAGGAGCCACTTACCCTTAGCGTTAGCATTTAAGTGTGTTTCCCAGTACCGCGAGTAAAGCCTGTAAAAATCTTGCTCGTTAAACGTCGCCTCCAAATTGGATCCCCTAGCACCGTAGCGTAGGTAGTGAGCAACTTTCCTTCTAACTCTTCGCGAAATGAAAGCTTAGATCTAGAATGAACGGAGGGTTTGATTTTGGATCATCAA
>PGTU02009788.1:0-10769 GCA_002896215.2 Cicer echinospermum
CCGATCTGGGTGTTTGGCCGCCAAAAATTGAGAGAGAAGGGAAAGGATGGCGGTGAGGTTTCGAGGAAGGAGAAGGAAGTTTAATGAAATTGTGTGACTGTGTGTGCAACGAGGGAAAATTTTAACATTAACACAGAAATTTCCTTGATTAATTAAAAAAAGATGAAGTTAAAATTTAAGGTGGAAACAAATTAGATTTTTAATAATAATTAATAATAATAATAATTAATAAATAATAATAATAATAATTTTACTTTCACTTTATCCACCAACAATCCATAGACAATTTAATATTATTCTCTTCAGTTGTTTACGGAGAATCAATGTTAAAAAAATATGAAATTTTTTTAACAATTTCAGTTGAGTTGTATCTTTTTTAACTTTACCTGCAAATTTTTTTAATTTTATCTTTGGACTAATTGTAGAATTCAATTAAAAAAATTAATTTATTCAATAACAAATTTATTCACGATTTTTCAATAAATATTAAATAATTTATCCACAAATTAAAATCCGTGGATAATTTTATGTACAAATATGAAATTTTTCTTGTAGTGACATAATGACATTAAATCGTTCAGTATACATCGTCTATCCTTTTAATTAATTATGATTTTCAGAAATTGTTTACATTAATTGTCGTAAATTTAATACAATATTAGAAATATATTATATATTACTCATAGTTTATTTATTGGAGATAGAAAAATATATATATGGGATGATATGATAAATAAATAACGACATTGTAGAAAAAATTAAATAATAACATCAAAACTAACAAATTTTATTGATTGTATTGATATATGTAAAAAATAAAAAAAATGACAATTAAAAAAGAATAGAGAGAGTAGTAACTTTTACATATAATATGTGCAAGATGTAGATTTTTTTATTATTTTTTCTGATAAATAATGAAATCATGTAAAATAAAATAAAATAAATAATATACTAAATTTGTTCTATTACTTATATTGTTTAACATATTATCTTTTATAGAGATTTTTTTTTGGATAATAATAGAGTAGTTTTAATTAGAGAGATTTAATTTTTTACTTTTATTGTAAGTATTTATTACAAAATTATTAGAGTAAGATGTAATATGATTAAGTTATATATTAAATGTAGTAAATATTATTGAATAAAAATAACAAAGTTAAATTGATTAAGAAAGCGTATATAAAGTTAAATATGACAGATAATATAGTTAAAACTTTATTGATTGTCTTGGTATGTTAAAATATAAAAAAAAAAATAATAGTTAACTTTTAATTACAATAATGTGCAATATTTGAGACTTTCTATTTATTACTTCATTGGATAAGTTACAAAAATTATAAAAAAAATTGAAATAATATTAAATTTGTTCATTACTTATATACATCACTTAACAAATTTAACTTTTATTAGAGAGATTTAATTTTACTTTTATTATAGTAGAATTATAAAGTTCGAGATTTGATACTTTTGTATATAGAATTTATTGTGCTTTTGATCCATGTAATATAAGATAAATATGATTTTAGTTGTTGTAAAAAATTTATTTTTTAAAATTCTACCACTATAACATGATATTATTCTATTTTTAGTCACTTGTTGAATTATATATGTCTCATTCGTGATTTGAATCTTGTCCCTTAAAATTATAATATCAAGCTCTTATTAATAAATTAATACTAAAAAACAATAATTAATATTATATACTTTTTTCTTTCAAATTATTATTTTCTATTTTATAATTATGATAAATAAAATACACTAATAATATTTCATAAAAATATAAATAAAATTAAAATGAAAAATTTTGTTGTATTTTTGTAAAATTCCAAGGGAGTAAAATTTACAAAATTGACATTTGTAATCGATATTTTGGGACCAAGGGAGTAATAGTTCATAAATTAATTTAATTTGGAAAATACTATGGTGTCAGTAGTTTTGAGGTAGATCACTTTAATGGAAAAATTGTAATTAATTCGGTCTAAATTGGTAGGGGATTTATTTATTCCGGTCAAGGAGGCTGCTTCTTGATAGATTTATATTATATGTTTTCGTGGGCCATTTTCAACATATGATGTTAAAAAATTGAGAAATGTTATTTAAACATAAATACTGTATTACGCGTATATATATACCTTAAAATACATGTAACATATTTAAGAATATTTTATCATTTTTAATAATTTAAGTATTCTCTACTCCATTAATATATACTTCTATCACTCTCTCTTTATTAATTAATAATAGAAATCAAATTAAAATACAAACACCACACTCTCTCTCTCTTCTCTCTCTCTTTCTTTTCATCTTCATCTTTCATCGTCTTCTTCCTCTCTCATTCTTATTATCTCTCTTCCTTTTGGATCAATAAGCTAACTTTTGTGTTGACTAAATTTGTTTTTTAAATGTATTTCTTACACATTACTCTTCAAATCTACACTTCTTAGATAGGTATATAAAATTAAGTTTCATCAGTTGTTATTGTTATTGATAGGTCTAACCATTTCATATTTTTGTATTAATTGTGGTTGGCTCAATTATGGGTTTTCTGAGTTTGTTTCTTGGTTAACGTGTGGTAAATATTATTGGTTAATGACGTACAAATAGTGGTTATGAATTATTTTTGTCTAGGGAAGAAGGAGAAATTATAGGAAGAAAGGAAAGATGAATGTGTGATGTTTATTTTTATTATTAATGGTATGCTTAATTATGGGTCTTTCTGAAGTTTTATTTTGGTTAATAGTGTAAAATATTATTGGTTAACGGACGTGACAAATAGTGGTTAATGAATTATATTTTGTCTAAAGGAGAAAGGAGAAATTCATGGAAGAAAGAAAGAATGAGAAATCAAATGGAAGAAAGAAAAATAATAGTGTGAGATTTATTTTTGTATTAAGGTGTGCTAATTACGGGTCTTTCTGAGTTTTTTCTGTTAATAGTGTAAATATATTGGTTAACGACGTAGCAAAAGTGGTTAATGAATTATTTCTGTCTTAAGGAAAAGGATGAGAAAAGTTATGGAAGAAAAGAAAGATGAATTGAGATTAATGATAGAGAAATACAAAAAAATGAAAAAAGATAAATAAAAAAGATAAATAATATAAAAAAGAAATTAAATGAAGAGAGAAATAGTGGGGCTTTGAACAAACCTATATTTAAAGTTTTGATGAAAATAAAAAAAAGGTTCAATTAAGAAAGTTAATTATGTCTAATATATGTTAATTTAACATGTTTTTTGAGTGGATTAATAAGAACAAATCAAGAAAAGACAAGCAACAATGATCATTCTGCATCGAACTGAGAATGATTCCAGCTTCAACAATTGTCCATCACAGCAAATGGCAAACTTTTCATCTCTTAACCAAAGTCTGCCTTGGAAATTATTCATATCTAATCATACATGCAAGGAACAATAGGATCACCAAACTCAAAAAGGCATTGTCTCAAAGATCAAAAGACTCAAGACAAACAAAATCATGACAGTTTTGCAAACTCCAAAAATCAAATGTCAAGAAAGTTCGATCAATCTTGACATATGACAAGGGACAATTGCAAAGGAAATCCAGAACGATTAAAACAGGAAATCCAGAATGATATGAAGCTCAAGAAAGTTCAAACTGACAAACCAAGAACGTTAATCATTCTCCATTTCTGCACAATAACAACAACACTGCTCTTCTCTGATTTGGTCTGTAATTCATCTCCAACATTCTCTAGCTACACTCAAGACTCAAGACAGAGAATGTACCATCCCAAGATCAATGAAGAAAACATCAGATACTCTAAGAAAAGACAGAACTACTTTAAATGCTAAACCAATAAAGTCAAAAAGCTATTTCAAATAAAGATTATTTATATTCTGAAAATAATATTTCAGTTAAAAAAGCAGAGCCTCTCCAACAACTCTTGTACCTTCATTCAGTGCCTCTACAGCCGTATAAATAGAAAGCCAATATCCCGATTCAAAGCAAGAAATTCAAGTGCTTCGAAAAATCCATAATAAATCAATCACATACATACTGAATTTCTGCAAAACAGAGGCAATCAAACATCTGATTTGTCTGCGAAACAGCTGTTGTTCATACTCATACCATTAGTTTGCGCAATTATCATTAGATCATTTGTAAAGAATCAATTCTCAACAAGAGTTGAGAAATCTCAGATTCTGTCAAAACAATAAAATTGTAAAAACTCAAACTATAAGAATTTCTTTATAGTTTGTTTAAGATTACATTCACCAAGTTTAGATTAGGTGCTGATATTGCTTTCTGGGTGGAAAGCAATAGAGGTTGAAAAAGATCAAGGTTGATCTAGACACGTGTTGTAAGATCAAGAAGGCTCTTTGTTTTAAACACTTAGTGGAAAATCTCACTGTGTAGGACTGGACGTAACCCACGTTAGGTGAACCAAGATAAAATCTTGTGTGGTATTCTCTATCCTATCTCTTTATTTATCATACTGAATTAATAACTAAAGTAAAATTATAAGCTGATTTTCCATTTCAACTAATCAAGGAAGTTCTCTGTTTTATAACAAAAAACCAAGAACGTTCTCCGTTTTCTATTTTCATAGCCAAGACCAATCTTGAGTTATTTTCTAAGTTTAACAGGAATTTTTAAAAATGTGCATTTACAATTTAAACTCCCATTTCTTGTAAATCGACATTGTTACTTCACTTGGCATCAGAGCTCGGTCTCTACAAAGTTCAAAAAACACCTAACAAGTGTTAGAGAAAAGATCTAGAAGAATGTCGAAAGCAAAATACATTGTTGAAGAGGATCCTCAAACAGACCTCCATTCTTTGATGGATCAGGACTATTACTTTTGGAAAACAAAATGCAGCTGTTCTTAAAGTCTCAAGACACAGGAATGTAGCGCATCATTACAAATGGAGATTTCACACCAAGGGTTGATCAAAATGATTCAAACTCTGCCTTGAAAAAAAAAGGCAGACTGGACATCAGATGATAAAGCTAAGGTACTTTTAAAACTCTAAAGCCCAATTATTTTTATCATGTGCTTTAAGCAGGAAGAAAGTGAAAGGATAGATGAATGCATAACTGCAAAAGAAGTTGGGATACATTACAAACTCATCATGAAGGAACAAGCCATGTCAAAAAAACAAGAATAGACATTGGTATAAGGAAAATGTCGATCGGTTCGAAATGCAAGAAGGGAGAAACTATTGATGAAATATACTCAAGATTCACTACATAGTAAACGAAATGCGTTCTCTTGGCAAAGCTTACACTGTGCAAGAAAGAGTAAGAAAAATCATGAGGTGTCTTCAAATCATTTGGAGACCAATTGTAAGACCCTTTAATTTTCTCAATTCTAATTTATGCGATTTTAGGGTATTGGTGTTAAATTGCTTACGCATTTTAGCACAATTGAATTTAATTTTGGGAATTAAATATCAAAATCACTATTTATAGAGTTAATAAATATGTTTAATATTTATATATATTTTAATATTAATATTTGAGACCCGATTTAAATATTTGTTAGAGAATAAATTTAATTAGGTTACGAAAAATTTAATAGCGGACAGTTTTGTTAAAATACCTCGAGTTGCTGAAAATTGTATCTGTCAACTGAGTTGAGACGAGAGTTGATATTTTTAACAAAAGTAGTTTGGAAGTGATGGGTGAAATGTAATATATATATAATAATATAGTATATATATATATTTAAGTAAAGTAATTATATATAATAAGAAAGAAAGGAAACAAAAAGGAGAAACAGAGAGAACATTTTCCTATTTTCCACGCTCTTACATCTTCTTCTTCTGTTACCAAAGCTTTGCCTTTTTCAAAAAAAAAAAAACCTCAAACATAAAATCTCTACTTTTCTTCGACTTCTAAGTTTTATTTTCGCGAAGTGACAGAAGGAAAGTTGCTCATTGTCACGCTACGGGTGCTAGTGAGCTAGTTTTCGAAGCGACGTCAGGAACTTAAAATTTTTACCGGAATTAATCGCGCGCCGTAATCGGTTGTTAAAACTACAACGGAGGTAAGGGCTCCTTCCAAACTTTTAGTTTGCATTTAGGACACTTATTTATTTTTGTGAAAAAGAAATTTGATGTATTTGAATGTGTGAATTCGTTGAAAATGAATTTAATTTGTTTATGTGGGTAAATTAGGGGGATTTGTTTTTGGTGTGGTTTGTGTGATCCATATTTGTTTGATTTATATGTTCATAATTATTATTATGAATCTTTGAAATGTGATTTAGGTGTGATTTTTGTGGATATTGAATTAATTAAATTTGATATTGGTTAGGTAATGAGTTATTTCAAATAAATGAAGTTTGATCTAAAATTGAAATTTACAAAAAAAATTAGCGTTGTTAAAGTTGGTGAAAAGTTCAAATTTTAACTAAGTTAAAGAGTTTGAGCAAAAAGATAGATTGAAATTAAAAATGGTTAGAGTTTATAAATATACTCTTTATTACCTTTGATTGAGTTTTAAAAAGAAAAAAAAGTTTAGAGTATTTTTATTAACTCAAAATTTTTGGTGCTTTAATAGTCGAGTGTGTGTATGTGAAATTGACAATATTTGTTTAATTTAGTTTCAAGTAAATAAATAGATTATTTTGTTTTAAAAGTTTGGTGTGTGAGAAAGATTTAATTTTAAGAATTTGTTGTGTGTGAAAAGATTTAATTTAAAGATTTGATTGTGTGTGAATTAATTTTTATTGTGAACAAATTGTTTATAAATATTATATGTTTATGTAGTTTGCTCATTGAGTCTCGAAAATGAATCGAGACCGTTGGCACCGAGTTAGCGGTGGGAGAATTCTGATATATTAATGTTGTTGTGGTGATTTATGATATGAAAAATTTTGGAGATTGAATATGGGTGATTAATGTTTTGGAAATTTTGGTGATTCATGTTTGGTGAAAATTGATCGTGTCATAATTTAATTATATGAATTTTTAGAAGAAATTTATGTGTGACTTGTGGAAAATGAATTTAATTCAATTTAGGTGTGAATGGAATTTGGAGTTGTGATTTATGTGTGGTTGTGGAAATTTTAATTGGTGTGAATAAATATGTTGAGTATGTTCTGTGTTGTGTTTTAAAAATCATTAGTGTTAAATGGGTATTAACAAAATAGGGAATCTTTTAATAGCTGCATTACTTAGATGATTAAGGTGAAAAGAGTTAGAGTATGCTCATGCATTTTTTCATAGTAACATGGTGACCCGCGATGGGGCCATGGTGATAGTGGTGACCATTGATGGGCCACGGGATGATGCCATGTGAATTGTTGGTTCATCTTATCCTTGCGGGGATTGTCGCGTCGTGCTGATTTGTGAGAGATTGCACTCTAGAATGTGCTGATCTGTGAGCGATTGCACTCTAGAAAACCGTGCTGGTCTGTGAGAGACTACACGCTAGTAAATTGTGCTGGTCTGTGAGGCGATTGCACTCTTGTATGTCGTGCTGGTCTGTGAGAGACTGCACGCTAGTAAATCATGCTGATCCGTGAGAGATTGCACCTTGGTAATTAGTATTGGTCTGTGAGAGGTTGTACAATTATGATTTACGCCATTCGAGGAGGGTTTGGTTTGGAAATTCTGGAATCATGCATTTTGGCATATACGCATTGCATTAGAGTGTTTGGCATGCGAGTTATGTTTGTTATACTATGATGATTGTATATACATATTCGATTGTTGTTGTGATTGTCGTAATTGCTTTGAGGTGTGAATTTGGGTTGATTAATTTTGATGTAATTATGTGTTCATAATTGATTTAATGAATATTCGAAGTGTTGATTGATTCAGAAGCTATTTAGAACTGAAAATTTGCATTTTCTCTGTTGTACTCGCTATGACAGTGCAGTTTGTTAAAACTTCATTTTTCAACATTGTTTATCGCATTTTGACATATGAAAACCCTTTCGAGGAGTATGCTAAGACGAAAGGTTCTTTTGAGCATTTGAAAATATAAGAATTTGCTATGTGTATTTGTTAATTTCGATTGGGTGACCTTTACAATTATTTGTGGAAATCTGGGCTTTGCCCTCAGATGATAAACAGGATCATCCTACCAGTTAATATCCTGGAGATGGAAAATAGTTAGTCATACCTGACAGAAGCTATGTCAGAAGGATCTTGCGGGGCGCGTGGAGATCACCCATGTTGTATAGCTTTTGTAGCATGATCAGATTAGAGGGTTGTATAGGGTTAGTTGTCTTTCTTTGTGGAATGTATTTATTTCAATTTGAAAGACTGTACCTATACCTCATATGTCAGCTTGACTTTTATTTTGATGGGTTCTTGTACCAGTTTTTTGATGCGACGTGGGAAGGTTAAAATTCTTGGGGCAATATTTTGTATAGGTGTCTGCCGAAAATACTCCAAGGGTATGAGCTATGTCTGATAGGTCTCATACCCCGGTGTATTTTGTCGTGTAAATACTTTGGGTTTGTAATTCAAAAACTATTCCGCTGCTTGTAAAATATTGTTGGCTTTTGTCGTTATGTTACGACTTAAATTTTCATCCGAAAAGTATTTTCTTTGTTTTAAAAAAAAAAGAAAAATAATACACTGTGCTTTAAAAATCGGGGTGTTACATTATGGTATCAGCAGCTTTGGTTGGATTTTCTTTGGGACTGTGGAGTTTTGGTTATAGATTGTAGGTCAACTGTAGGTTGGGAGTTGTATTGATCATGCGTTGGGATAAGTTGTCTGAGTTGTCAAGTCTGGTGTATTTGCTGTGTATTGATGTAGTCAAAATTTATTTTTGGAATTATTCCTGAAGAGGTGTGAGATTTCTTCTGATGTTGGTTTTGAGGGAAAACAATGCATCCAAGAAGGGATGACACAGCAAGATCAACGACAATGGGATGATCAAATGGCCGAAGCTATGAATAACATGGTTGCTTTTGTTGCTGCATAGACTTTGCGAGATCTGGAAAGAGGGAAATCGAGATATGTGCTGCTGCGTCAAGGATTTAGAAAATTTTCGTCGTTACCACATCCTCCAAAGTTCAAGGGTGATGAGAACTCAGAAAAAAGCTGATCAGTGAATTTCCAAAGTGGAAAAGATCTTTCGAGATGACGGATTGTCAGGTCAAAGTTTGGAGCGATTCATGACGACATGAAAATTTTGAAGTGGTTCCAAGGACACATAAGCTATGTGTTGGTGTTAACTCGAAGATGATATGTATGGATGGATTAACATTAGACTAATAATAGATTTCAAGTAAAGATCTAAGTGGAGAACTTTTGTTAAGAAAAGTATTAGATGTTTTCCTGGTAAATTTCAGGATGAGACTAGATGAAGTTTATAATTGTCAAGGAGAAGTGAAACATCATGAAATGGTTGAGAAGATGAGGCTTCCTTTTGGAATAGTATTTGGTGCTTAGGTGTCCCAAGAAGAGACTTGTATTAAGTCAAGGGGTACCACACATTAGGGTGAATACCACCTTGGGTAAGAAAATGACGCTTTGAGGAATAGTCAATACCTTGAGGGGTAAGGTCGAGCATTCGAGTTAAACTATAATTCATAACTTAGATTGTTAAGTATGATCTCATGACGATTATAAGAGGGAGAATATGTATTTCTTTGATAAGTGAAAAATATCGGTGTGGTTTAGGAGATGGTAAGTATGGATAGTGATTTTAGGTGAAACTATAGACGCGTAAGTGTGAATTTGGGGTGATGTCTGGATAAACATAAGAGTAAGCCTTGATGTATTGAACCATATGTCACTATTAAGTGTGGAATTGGAAGTAATAGCTAGTACGAGAATACTTAGAGATTGTAGCAAAGTAAGCTTATTAAAAAATGACTCAATCTTCTGTATTCAAAAAATGTAGTTCTTTGAAAGAATAATTTTATAAAGAAAAAGAAGAGAGTCAGGCCAAACCATTTTGTTTAAAAAATCTGATTCAAGAAATTGAAAGAAAACAAAATTTTTGAAAAGTCAATATGTCAATGAACGTTCTGCACTACAAACGGAAACGTTCGACTAAAAATGAAAACGAACTTCCTCAAAACAGATTTACTAAACTTCATTAAAGCCACTGAAACCTTTCACTTAACCATCATGGGATCTCAATAGGAATTTTCGATAAAGCTGCCTTTGGTTTCAATCAAACCAAAAAACCAAGCTATATAAAATTTCTTTGTCACCAGAAAGAAAGGAAGAAAAATGCAAGACTAGATGCCTCATATGTAAAAAACTTGGACAAATCTGGAATTTATTGCTTGCCTATTTTAGAAAAATGGATTGAAAAGATGAAAGAAAAAAGGGTTTTTAAAGAAGAATCACTCTGTCAAAAACAATTGTTTAAAAAAAAGCAACGGAGATACATTCTCTGGATGGATTCCAAGGAGAAAGTTCCACACAGCTGTATCGTTTTGAAAACTCTTTTAAAAAAACTTAAATCTTCTGAACCTACCCAAACTGTTATGCCATTTCAAATATAATTTGGTTTGTATTTGTGTTTAAAATTGTGTTCAAATATCATTGCTTTTAAAATTACAAGCTCCTCTTTCTTTATCTCCTCCCTCTATTTAGTAGGGACTAAATTCAAAAATTATAAATTTTATAAAGATTATAAATATTTTTAATGATAAATAAGTAAAGATAATATTTTTATTTTATTTTTTTTATGTGCCATTTCAACAAAAATAGTCATATGGTGGTATCACATGGATTTTGATTATTCAACAAGTCATTGATTTTACAAGAATGACTAAATGTGTAGACAAAGATATTTTGAAGGACTAAAAATGTGCTATTTTTTATGGGA
>PGTU02009792.1:0-10599 GCA_002896215.2 Cicer echinospermum
TGTTTGAAATTTGGCGGGGAAGCCAAACACAGTTATCAAATTTTTTTGGGAATAATGCTTAAGGGGTCTCCGGTCGATTTCATTTGGAAACTTTATCGGGGCGTTTTCATTACCACCTAACTAAAATGGACCAAGAATTCGTATATTTTAGACCAGACGATGGCTAGTGTTTAAAATCAGGCGCAGGAGCCCGAAAAATATTTATTAAATTTGGGAGAAGAATGCATAAGGGTCTCTTGATCCATCGATATCCTCAAGTCTTTTCGGGCGATGTTTCGTGCCACACGACTAATGGACCCGAATTCATATTTTCGACAAAAACGATGGTTGTGTTGAAATATGTCGCGGAACCTGAAACACAATTTATAAATTTTGGCGAAGATGCTATAAAGGTCTTCCCGGTCCTCGATTTGATCTGGATTTTTTGGACGTTGTCGTACCACGCCTACTAAAATGTGAACCAAAAATTGTATTTTCAACAAAACGATGGTTAGTGTTTAAAATTTGACGCGGAACCCGATACACAGATTAAATTTAGATTAAAGAATGTTATGAGGGTTTCACGGTCCTCGATTTCATTTTCTGGACTTTAGGGCAATTTTCGTACCCTCCGACAAACAGGGACGAAAATCTGTATTTTCAGACTAGACGATGGCTAGTGTTTGAAATCTGACGTCCGAAATGAGAAACTTGTTATATATTTAGGAGAAGATCTATAAGGGTCACCGGTCCTCGATTTCATCTGGACTTTTTGGTAATTTCGTACACGCCGACAAAGATGGACCCAAATCTTGTATTTCTACAGACGATGCTGTGTTTAATCTGACACGGAAAACTCGATATATACATTTAAAATTTAGGAGAAGAATGCTATAGGTCTTCTGGTCCTGGATTTCATCTGATTTTTCGGGCGATTTTTAGTACACTTAACAAAAATTGGACCGTGTTGGATTTTGATCCTTGATTCCTAATTTTGACCATAATAATAATTCAACAAGTTCATACAATACGTGATAATCTAATATTTGAAATTGAGCCAAGATTCAGGAACAGCAATCAATCTACACACTTGGAACAGAGTTCTTGAAACACAAGAAATCAACAAAAGTTTGACTTTTGACTGAACAAATCGATTGCGGAAATCGATTTCATAACAAGGGTGTAAGGGAAACAGCAATGTTTGTGTTGGTATAATCGATTGGGCAATCGGACTGACTGACTGAAAATTGAAAATGCACAAGTCAGTGGGCACCCCAGTTTGAGGTAATCGATAGGCAAATCGATTATACAATTCACAAGTAACCTGATTGAAATAAATCGATTGGAAATCGATTGGATAAGTCACAGTGGAGCCAGTTTTAAGGGTAATCGATTGCAATCGATTATTAAAATCACTTTGCAAAATAACTTTTCTGTGGAATACAAAATCGATGGACATCTATGTTGTAATATTTCAATCAAGTTAATTTTGGTCGAATCGATTGGGAAATCGATTGAACCAAATCCAGGTAGACGTTTCAAGACAAATACATACAAATCGATTGGCAACGTCGATTAGTATCCAAATAGCTGAGTCACTGACTTACCCAAATCGATTGACTAAAACCTTTGAAAACCAGTGAATCTGAGCGTGTGACCACAATCGATTTTAAGTATTTGTTAATCGATTATGAAGATTTGATAATCGATTATGGAATCGATTGATATGTGTTTCAGTTTGATACTAACATTCTGCAATCGATTACGAAATCGATTCTATCAGTCTTACATAATACTGAGAAATGTTGTTTTAAGAATCGATTGGGTAATCGATTGGTTATATAGTTTCAAGATTCAAGAAAAACAACACCGATTTAATCGATTGGCATATCGATTGTGGTTTTCATCACTTTACAAAATCGATTGGTACATCGATTGATAATGATGTGTTTTTCAGGAACTAGTAACTGTCTTTTCAATTTGTCTTTCAATAACGAATGATAATAACAATGATATCATCTGAAATATACATTGAAATATTCTTGATACCAATAACACTTGTTAATACATTGAGATTTACTTTTTCAGATCAGAAGAAAAAGAGGTTATCAACAATCAAAAAGATAGCTGGAAAGTGATGCTTGAAAGACAAGATTCTTCATAAACAATCTTTGAAATATCCAGAATTGTGAGAAGCGGTTATTGACAAGATTGAAGACCACTTTTTTGTTCTTTCCTGTATTCTGTTGTATATTCTTTGAAACAAAACCAAGCGATAAAATCCAGCTAGAAACGGTGACACTTTCTTGGTGAGAGTGCTCAACAAGAAAGAGTTGTACTTTGATTATGTGATAGGTTGCTGAGTATCTACAAGGATCAGAGGGTGAATCAATAGGAAAGAGATCATTAAGATAGATAGGTTTCGGGGAGGAAACTGGACAATCTGTAATTGATTCTTTCTATTAGGAGAGGGAAAATCTGAAATCCGTTGGATTTGCAGGACTGGATGTAGGTTGTCAGTGGACAACTGACCAGTATAAATCCTTGGTGCAATCTTCTCTAACCCTTATCTCCTTTGATTTACTATCTTGATATATCTGTATATGTGATTAAAATTAGATGCTGTTAAGACATATTCTGTAATAAGTAATATTGGTTAATCTGATAATTGACTTGTATGCATCTTGATTAATCTCATATCAATCTAATAAAACTTGCTAATCTTGTATGCCACAATTTAATTTCCGCTGTGTGTATGAAATTGATTTAATTTCATAAAGAACTGATACATTCTGATATATTCCGCTTATTACGAGGCCATATATACCAACAGACCGAATTATGTATTTTCGGACCAGAAGAGGGCTAGTCTCCGAAATTTGACGCAGAACCCGAAACTCAGTTATAAATTTACGAGAAGAATACTACAAGAATCTTCTCTCGATTTCATCTAGACATTTCGGGCAATTTTCGCACCCCTCGACAAAAATGGACCAAAATCGGCATTTTCAAACCAGATGATAGCTAGTGTTTGAAATCTGTCGCGGAACCCGAAACACAGTTATAAATTTTGAATAAGAATGCTATAAGGGTTTCCCGGTCCTCGATTTCATCTGGACATTTCGGGCGATTTTCGTACTACCGACAAAAATGGACCGAAATCAGTATTTCCTTAAAATAGACGAGGGCTAGTGTTTGAAATTTGACCCAAATCCCAAAACACAGTTATAAATTTTGGAGAAGAATGTTGTGAGGGTCTCCCAATCCTCGATTTCGATCTGGACTTTTCGGCGATTTTCTACCCCTGAACAAAAATGGACCGAAACCAGTATTTCCCATACGAACGAGGTGCTAGTGTTTTGAAATTGAAAGCAGACCTAACATGTTATTATTTTTGAGAAGAACGCTATAAAGGGTCTCTGGTCCGTCGATTCATCTGGATTTTTCCGTCGATTTCATACCCACGATACTAAAATGGATCGAAATCCGTATTTTTGGAACAGACGATGCTAGTGTTAAATTGACATGGAACCCGGAATACAGTTATAAATTTAGAAGAAGATGCTACAGGGGTCTTCTCGTCGTCGATTCATCTGGAATTTTCAAACGATTTTCGTACCCTCGCACAAAATGGACCAAATCTAATATTTTCAGACCAGACGATGGCTAGTGTTTGAAATCTGACATGGAATCCGAAATATTGTTATATATTTAGGAGAAGAATGCTATCAGGGTCTCCCGATACACGACTTCATCTAGTATTTTCGGGTGATTCTCGTACCGTTCGACTAAAATGGACCGTAATTCGTACTTTTTAACCAAACAATGGCTAGTGTTTGAAATTTGATACGGAAATCAGAACACAATTTTAAATTTAGGAGAAGAATGATATAAGGGTCTCTCAGTCCTCGATTTCATCTGGACTTTGCATGCGATTTTTTTACCGCTAGACAAAAAATGATCGAAATCTATATTTTTGGACCAGACGACAGCAAGTGTTTGAAATCTGGCGCGGAACCTAAAAACCAGTAATAAATTTTGGAGAAGAATGCTATCATGGTCTCCCAGTCCTCGGTTTTATCTGGACTTTTCGGGTGATTTCGGTACCACCCGACAAAAGATGGACCAAAATTCGTATTTTCAGACCAGACGATGGCTAGTGTTTGAAATATGGCGCGAAACCCGAAACACAGTTAAAAATGTTGGAGAAGAATGCTATAAGGGTCTCTTGGTCATCGATTTCATATGGACTTTTCGGGCGATTTTCGTACCCCTCGACAAAATAGGGATAAAATATGTATTTTCGGACTAGACTTTGGCTTGTGTTTTGAAATCTAGCGCGGACCTCGAAACACATTTATAAATTTTTGGAGAGAATGCTATAGGGTCTCCGTCCTAGATTTCATCTAGACTTTTTGGATGACTTTCGTACCACCGACTAAAATGGACCGAAATCGTATTTTCGAACAAGAATGGTAATGTTTGAATTTTGACATGGAACCTGGAATAACAGTTATAATTTAGAAGAAGAATGCAATAAGGTCTTCTCGGTCCTCCGATTTCATCTGGACTTCGTCAATTTCTTACTACACCGACTAAAATGGACAGAAATCCGTATATTTGAACAAAACGATGGTTAGTTTTTGAAGTCTGACGCGGAACCTAAACACAGTTATAAATTTAGAAAAAAATCCTATCAGGGTCTCCATCCTTGGTTTCGTCTGGACTTTTTGGGCGATTTTCTTCTACTCAAAAAAAATGAACCGATCTATTATTCGACCAAGATGAGGCTAGTGTTTGATATCTGATGTAGAATTCCGAACACTGTTATAAATTTAGGGAAAGAAGAATGTTCATAGGGTCTCCCATCCTCGATTCATTTGGACGTTTCAGGCGATTTTCGATCTACCGCCGACAATAAATGGACTGAAAACTGTATTTTCGGACCAAATGAAGGCTAGTGTTTGAAATATGACGCGGAACCCGAATGCAATAATATGCTACTAGGGTTTCCCGGTCATTGATTTCATCTGGACTTTTCAGTAGATTTTCGTACCATCGACAAAAAGGACCGAAATCCGTATTTTTGAAAAAGACTATGGCTAGTGTTTGAAATATGACGTGGAACCTGAAACAGAGTTACAAATTTTCGAGAAGAATGATATAAGGGTCTCCCAGTCCTAGATTTCATATGGCTTTTCAGCGATTGTCGTACCACGCCGACTAAATGACGAAATTCGTATTTTCGAACAAACGATGTATAGTGTTGAATATGATCGCGGAACCTGAAACACAATTAGAAATTTTGGAGAAGAATGCTATAAGGGAATCCTGGTCTCGATTCATCTGGTTCTTTCGGCAATTTTTGTACCACTTGACAAAAATTAGACCGAAAAACGTATTTCGTCCAGACAAAGGCTATGTGTGAAATCTGGCGCTGACGCCGCAACACAGTTATAAATTTAGAACAAAAATCTATATGGTCTCCCGTACTGATTTGTTTGTACTTTTGGCGCGAACTTTCGTACCCATCGACGATAATGACAACATCTGTATATTTCGTGTACTAGACGATGGTAGTGTATGAAATCTGCACGGATCCCGAAACAAAGTTATAAATTCTGGAGATGAATGCTATAATTATTCATGGTCCTTGATTTCATTTGGACCTTCGGGCGATTTCGTACCCTCCACAAAAATGGACCAAACATATGTATTTAGACCAGACGATGACTAGTGTTTGAAATATGGCGCGGAACCTGAAACATAGTTATAATTTGTAGAGGCAAGAATGCTATAAATTCTCTCATCATCGATTTATCGAAACTTTTCAGGCGATTTTCGGACCACCAACAAAAATTGACCGATCAATTTGGTGGTACGAAAATTCCGACTTCATCTAGACTTTTCAGGAAATTTTCCTACCACCAAAACAAAATGGAACGAAAATTCGTTATTTTAGACCAAATGATGACTAATGTTCAAATATGACCCGAAACACAAACAAAGTAAAAATAGAGTTGTCAAATAAAGTAATATTATATATTTATTTACTCTCTATTTTATTAAATGATATTAACTATCTTCGTTATGCAGTCAAACGAATTTCGGTCCATTTTAGTTAGGTGGTATGAAAATCGCCCGAAAAGTCTAGATGACAATCGAAGATAGGAGACCTTTATAGCATTCTTCTCATCCAAAATTTAAAAATGTCTTTCGGGTTCCGCGCTAGATTTCAAACCACTAGCCTCGTTTTGTTCGAAAATAAGAATTCGGTCCTTTATCGGGTGGTACGAAATCTCCCCAAAAGTCCAATGAAATCTAGGACGGGATACCTTATATATATTCTTCTCAAATTTAATTAAGTTTTATTTTTTTTTTAGTTTTTCAGCGTCAGATTTCAAACACTAGCCCAATCTTTTTCGAAATAGGATGTTGTCCTTTTTTTTCGATGGTACGAATATCGCTGAAAGGTCAGATGAAATCGAAGACCAAAACCTTATAACCTTCTTCTTATCAATTTAAGTTTGGGTGGTACGGAAAATCGCCCGAAAAGTCTAGATGAAATCGAGGACCGAGAGACCCTTATAGCATTCTTCTTCTAAATTTATAATGTGTTTGTTTGGGTTCCGCGTCTGATTTCAAACACTAACAATTACTTGTTTGAAAATACGAATTTCAGTCGATTTAGTTGGGTGGTACGAAAGTGCCGGAAAAGTCTAGATTAAATCTAGGACCAGTAGACCCCTTATATCATCTTCTCCAAAAATTTAATAATCGTGTTTCAGGTTTTGCGTCAGATTCCAAACACTAGCCATAGTATTTCTTCGAAAATACGGATTTCGGTCCATTTTAGTTGGATCGTATGAAAATCACCCAAAAGTCAGATGAAATCGATTTAAGACCGGGAGACCCTTATAGCTTCTTCTCCAAAATTTATAATTGTGTCTCGAGATCCGCACTAGATTTCAAACACTATGCCAAATCACCTGAATGTACGAAAATCACCCAAAAGTCCAGATGAAAGACTGAGGACCAACGAGAACTTGATAGCGTACTTCTCCTAATTTTATAATTGTGTTCGGAGTTCCGTGTCGGATTCAAACACTAGCCATTGTTTTGTTCACAAAATACGAATTTCGGTCTATTTTAGTCAGGTGGTACGAAAATCACCCGAAAATACCAGGATGAAATCGAGGACGGGGAGACCCCGTTATAGCATTCTTCTCTAAAATATGTAACAATGTTTGTGATCCGATTCGATTCAATCACAATCCTTTTAGTCTAGTGGTATGATGAAATCCACTTGAAAATCCAGATGAAATCGAGGATCGAGAGACCTTTAGCATTCTTCTCCAAAATTTATAACCATGTTTCAGGTTCCAGGTCAAATTTCAAACACTATCCTCGTCTGTTCCGGAAATACTGATTTCGGTCCATTTTAATCGGGTGGTATGAAATCTCCCGAAAGTCCAGATGATATCAAGGCGAGACCCTTATAAAGAATTCTTATCCAAAATTAATAACTATGTTTGGGTTCCGCGGCAGATTACAAACACTAGCTATCGTTTTGTTCAAAAATATACAAATTGGGTCCATTTTTATCGAGGAGTACAAAATTGCCCGAATGTCAGATGAAATCGAGGAGAAGAAGAATTCTGTAGCATTCTCTCGAAATTTATAACCTTAGTTTCGGTTCTGCGTTAGATTTTCAAACAACACTAGCCATCGTCTGGTCCGAAAATACGAATTTTAGTCCATATTTGTCAGGTGGTTACCCGAAAATCGCCTAAAAAGTCCAGCGTAAATCGAGGACCAGGGAGACCCTTGCTTTCTTCTCTCAAAATTTAACATGTGTCTCGGTTTCGCGTCAATTGTCAATACACTAGCCTCGTAAGTCCGAAAATAAATATTTCGGTTCATTTCGTTAGGTGGTACGAAAATCGACTGGAAAGTCTAGATGAATCGAGGACCAGAAGACTCTTATAGCATTCTTCTCCTAAATTTATAAATGTATATCGGGTTCCGCGTTATATTTTCAAACAATAGCATCGTCGATTGTTGGAAATTACGATTTTCGTCCATTTTTTGTCGAGTGTATGTAAATTGCCCGAAAAGTCCCAGATGAAAATCGAGCACCGAGAACCCTTATATCATTCTTCTTCTAAATTATAACTGTGTTTCAGGTTCCGTGTAAGATTTCAACACTAGCCATAGTATTTTCGAAAAGACCAGTGAATCGAAGACAGGAGACCCTTGTAGCTTCTCTCGAAAATTTATTACTATGTTTGGATTTCGCGCCAGATTTCAATCACTGCCATCCGTCTGGTCCAAAAGACGAATCGGTCCATTTTGTCGAGGGGTACGAAAATCGACCGAAGACCAGATGAAATCGACGGACCAGTGAGACCCTTATAGAAATTTCTCTCCTAAATTTATAACTGATTTCAGGTTCGCTCCAGATTCAACACTAGCAATTGTTGTGTGGTAACGAAAATCGCTTGAAAAGCCCAGATGAAATCGAGGACTGGGAGACCCTTAAACATCTTTTGTTAAATTTATAACTAAGTTTCTGTTCCGCGTCAGATTTCAAACACTAGCAATCATCTTGTTCGAAAATACGGATTTCGTTCCATTTTTTTGTCGGTTGGTACGAAAATCACCTGAAAAGTCCTGATGAAATCGAGGACTTGGAGACCTTGATAGTATTCTTCTCAAAGATTTCATTACTGGTTTAGGTTCCACGCCAGATTTCAAATATTTCCATGTCTGGTATGAAAATTTAGATTTCGGTCCTTTTATTTCAAAGGGTAAGAAAATCGCTTGAAAAGTCCAGATGAGATCGAGGGACCAGGAGACCTTTATAGCATTCTTCTCCTAAATTGATAACTGTATTTCGGGTTCTGCGTCTTATATTTCAAACTAAGCCATAGTCTCAAACACTAGCTATCGTCTGTTTCGAAAAATACAGCTTTTGGTATATTTTTGTCTTTGGGTACGAAAATCGACAAAAAAAAGGCCAGATGAAATCGATGACGAGGAGACCCTTTATCATTCTTCTCCAGGACGCGGAACCTGAAATACAATTAGCTTTTTGGAGAAGAATGCTATAAAGGTCTCCTGTCCTCGATTTCATCTAGACTTTTCAGGCGATATTGTATCACCTGACAAAAATGATCGATGGCTAATGTTTATTTATGCAGAACCCGAAACACATTATAAATTTGGAAGAATGTATAAGGGTTTTTGGTCCTCCCTTTCATATGTCTTTTCGGCGATTTTTGTCCCACCCAAAAAAAATAGATGAAAATCGTATTTCGGACAGACGAGGGCTGTTTTTGAAAATCTGGCGCGAACCAGAAACATTGTTATAAATTGGAGAAGAATGAATAATGTCTCCCGGTCCTCGGATTTCATCTGGACTTTCGGTGATTTTCATACAACCTGAATAAAATGGACGAAATCCATTTTTCGAACAAGACGATGGCTAGTGTGTCAAATCTATGCGCGAACCTGAAACACAGTTATAATTTAGAACAAGAATTCTATAATGTCTCCTCCCGTCCTTGTCCGTCGATTTCATTTGGACTTTTCAGGGCGCTTTCGTACCCATCGACAATAATGGACCAACATTTGTATTTTCGGACTAGACCAATGGTAGGGTTTTGAATCTTGGCGCGGAACCCGAAACAAAGTTATAAATTTTGGGGAAGAATGCTATAATGGTCTCCCAGTCGTCAATTTCATTTGGCTTTTCGGGCAACTTTCGTACCCTCGACAAAAATGGACCTAGCATCTGTATTTTCGGACCAGACGATGACTAGTGTGAAAAATCTGGCGCGGAACCTGACATAGTTATAAATTTTAGGAAGATCTATAAGAGTCTCTCAATCCTCGATTTCATTGGGACTTTTCAGGTGATTTTCGTACCACCAGACAAAAATGGACCGAAATCGGGTGGCACGAAATCCCTCGACTTCATCTAGACTTCTTGCAATTTTCGATCACCCGACAAAATGTAACGAAATCGTATTTTAGACCAAATGATGGCTAATATTCAAAATATTGACCCGAAACACAATTAATAAATTTAGAGAAATGAATGCTTTTAATTATTACATTATTTGACAACTCTATTTTATTAAATGTTATTATTATATTCGTTTTATAGTTTTACTACATAAAGAAGACAATAATAACATATAATAAAATAGAGTTGTCAAATAAAGTAATAATTACATATTAATTTTACAACTAAATTTTGTTATATGTTATTATTATTTTCGTTATTTAGTACAACTACAAAACGAAGATAATAATAGCTTATAATAAAACAGAGTTGTCAAATAAATATGTAATTATTAATTTATTTGATAATTCTTTTTTATTATATGTTATTATTATCTTCATTTTAATGTTTTACTGCATAACGAAGATAGTAATATCATTTAATAAAATAGAGTTGTCAAATAAAGTAATAATTACATATTTATTTGACAACTCTATTTTATTAAATGATATTACTATCTTCGTAATGGAGTCAAACTTTAAAATGATGATAATAATAACATATAATAAAATAGAACTATCAAATAAATTAATAATTACATATTTATTTGA
>PGTU02009797.1:0-44616 GCA_002896215.2 Cicer echinospermum
AAGTATGCAAATCTACCAAACAGAGTCCCTCTTGATGTTTCAGGTCAATATCTACTTTATCAAATACATCTTGTACCTATCTTCTTTGCATATGGCTGCTTAAGCTTTTTTCCACAAGGATTGAACATTTTTCGCCCTACTTAATGGCTCAAAACATTGTCATCACCGCCGATTATGTAGCCACACACCTATCTGTGGTGTAGGAGTCCATTAAATCAAACAAGTCGGTGAACATTCTTTCACATAAAATTGATCATCCATTTTACTTTCCACAAAAAAAATTGAACCATCAAGGTCACCATACGAGTTGAATTAAGTTCCATATTAACCACAAGAGAATTGAAGCTATGATGCCTAGTTACTTGGGACCATAATGGCTCAACGGAATATTAGAAAAACTTCATTTAAAATTTACTATTATCTTGTGGAATCTTAGATAGAAAATTTACGGGACCGCAAACAATACCCAATAATAATTAACAAAGAAAGAGTAAAAAAGTGATAAATAAAAACATAACAAATTTTAATGTTGAAAAACCTCGCAAAAATCACAGAATTCTTCTAGACAAAAGAAATAATTTTACTATATTAAATAACGGAGTTACAAAACTAAAGTCTTCTAATAATATTAAAAGAACTTAAAAAATAATGCAAATGATTAAAATCAAACAAATAATATAAAACTACCACTAAAGTAGATACAAAAGACTTAACTCCCATAAGAAACAAAAACTATAAATAAAAATGATTAGAATAATAGACCCAAGTACATAAATAAACCATTATAAAATTTTAAGAAAGGAAGGACATGATAATCGAATTAACATCCACATGTACCACTTTTCGTCTTCTCTCATTCAATCACAGTTCTCGTGCTGCATCACAAGGCACGTTAACTATTCCTTCAATATGCTACGTGATGTTGCACCCCGTATAAATTGGGATTTTCCCTTATGTTTCTTCAACAAGATGAACCAAACCTAATAAATCAAATATTATTATTATTATTATTATTATTATTATTATTATTATTATTATTTCTTTTAATTAGTGTGAACTTCCACTTGAAAAGAAGGCAATCGAACAATTTATACATATGTCATAATTAGTATCTATCATTATTCTTAAATTTAACAAATTAATCTTATATTAAAGTTTGACCTGTTGAAAAACCCTAATAACGTTGTGCTCAACAATCCATGTCAATTACATGATTAATAGCCAAAGGCGGAAAGCGTACCTGTGGAATTGCATTAATGAAATCCTGAGATGATGATGATAGAGCCAATGGGTTTGGGTGATCTTCCTCAGCAAAACACCCTGAAGACCTTGCTCTCTTGATGGGGATAGAGAGAGAACCAGAGAGTTTTCTCCTTTAGGGTTTTGAACTGAATAGTCTTGTTGTGGTTTGCCTTGGGGACCATTACCCCTATATGTAACTATTATTGGTTATATCCCAAATTGCAGTAATTTCCAATTCAGCCCCTCATTAAATTAGAAACTGCCCTGGTATCTACACTATTAATTTTCATAACTATTATGCTCTTTAGCCATGAACTATTATATATATTTGACCCTAGTCATTGCTAATTATATAATGACCCCACACACTTTATTAATTATTACATATGTGACCCATAAATCTTACAATCTCCCACTGGTCACACATGTATCCTTAGGAGTGTGTTAGACTTTATGACGTAAATGTCATTATAATTACCTTGAGTATAATCCAAATTGTCCGCGTCCATTAATCATATCAGCACATGGAACCAATGAGGCTTTCGTCATAATAAGCATAACTAAACCCATCAATGATCACCCGTATGACACACTAAATGACATAGACCCATTATGAAAAGTGTAGCATGAAAATACATGAAGTTGGTCAATGCATGTCAATTTTCAACTGGTCCTACTTATCGAATGAGATCATACCATTAACTTAAATGTACAAAGTAACCAAAAAACTGAATACTTTAAAACTTTATTTCTGATCAGAAAGTCCAAATAGAATGTATTTGTACTTTACAATTAAACATAGAACATGAATTACATAATGGACGAAACTCCCACTAAAATCAAGATTCCTCAAACTGTAGCACACCCATGTGTGAGCAGTATGCTCATGAAAGACCTTGGGTGGTAGACCTTTAGTGAGTGGATCCGCAATCATGGAGTTTGTCCTTAAGTGTTCTATGGATATCTGTCCACTTTGTACCTTCTCTTAACAACTAGGAACTTAATGTCAATGTGCTTTGACTTGGTTGAGCTCCTATTATTGTTAGAATACAGGACTGCTGAATCTATTGTCACAATACAACTTGAGTGGTCTTTCAATCCCTTCAACTATTTGCAGCCCCCGTGACAAAATTTCTCAGCAAATGCCCTGGTCAGATGCCTCATGAATTGCTACGAATTCTGCTGCCATGGTTGATGAAGCAGTAAGACCTTGCTTGGCACTACGCCAAGAAACTGCTCCACCAGCTTTCAGAAAGACATAGCCTGAAGTTGATCTTAAGCTGTCTTGGCATCCCGCAAAATCCGAGTCAGAGTACCCAGTGATCTCTAACTGGTCTGACCTCCTATATGTGAGCATGTAGTTTCTTGTTCTCTTCAAATATCTCATGACCCTCTTGGCTGCTTTCCAATGGTCAAGACCTGGATTGCTTAAATATCTGCCTAAAATCCCTACTACGAACGCTATGTCTGGACGCGTACATACTTGGGCATACATAAGACTCCCTACAGCTGAAGCATAAGGGATCTTCTGCATTTCTTGAATTTCCAAACTTCCCTTAGGGCACTGTTTGAGACTAAACTTGTCTCCCTTAGCAACTGGGGTGTCCCCTGGTTTGCAATCATGTAACCCAAACCTTTTGAGAACCTTATCGATATAGCTCTTTTGTGACAATCCAAGAATACCTCGAGATCTGTCTCGGTGTATCTGAATTCCTAATACAAAAGAGGCGTCACCAAGATCTTTCATCTCAAATGCTTTGATAGAAATTTCTTAGTTTCGTGCAACATGCCTATATCGTTAGTGGCAAGCAGTATTGTCATCAACATACAAGACCAAGAAAATATGTCTACTCCCACTGAACTATGATACACACAATCATCAACTGTATTCATCTTAAAACCAAATGAGAGAATTACTTGATGAAATTTATGGTACCATTGACGAGAAGCTTGTTTTATCCCATAAATGGATTTTCTTAGTTTGCACACCATATTCTTTGGGTCTCCCAACACAAATTTTTCTGGTTGCACCATATAGATAGTCTCATCAATGTCGCCATTGAGAAAAGCTGTTTTTACATCCATTTGATGAAGCTCCAAATTAAAGTGAGCAACAAGAGCCATGATTATTCTTAAAGAGTTCTTCGATGAAACCGGAGAGAAAGTCTCTTTATAATCAATCCCTTCCTTTTGAGTATAACCCTTAGCTACAAGACGTGCCTTATATCTCTCCACATTACCATTGGAATCCCGCTTGGTTTTAAAAATCCATTTGCAACCAATGGGTTTCACTCCTTCAGGTAATGGGATAAGTTCCCAAACTGAATTATCTTGCATAGACTTGTACTCCTCATTCATTGCTTCGATCCACTTATCTGAACGAGAATCTTGCATGGCTTGATGAAAGTTGACCGGGTCGTCTTCCGTCATGCCAACATTTTCCTCTACCTCATTGATAAATACTACATAATCATCCGAAATAGCATTTTTCCTTTCTTTAGTGGATCTCCGCAATGGAGCTGGCTCTTGAGGCACTTGTTCTTGAGGATCTTGAGTTTGATCTAGATTTTGTTCTTCCTGAACAACCAGATCATCTTGAGTTTGTTCAATAATGGGAAAGTCAATTGGTGGAAGAATCAGTTCTGGAATTGTTACCGATTCTTCCTCAAAGACAAAATCTTTAACCTTAATCTTCCCCCAAACTCAATATCCTCAAAGAACGTTGTCGTTCCCATCTCAAAATTGTTCTCAAATTAGGATCATAAAATTTATAGCCCCTTGATTTTTCTGAGTACCCTATAAAATAGCTGCTAATTGTTCGGGGTTCAAATTTCTTTTCATTCGGCCTATAAGGCCTTGCCTCAGCTGGACATCCCCAAACAAGAAAGTGCTTCAGGCTAGGCTTACGCCCAATCCAAAGCTCATAAGGTGTTTTAGCCGCTGCCTTAGTTGGTACTCTATTAAGAATGTATGCTGCTGTTTTTAATGCCTCTCCCCAGAGTGACTCTGGCAAGGTGGAATGACAAATCATACTCCTTACCATATCCTTAAGAGTCCTGTTTCGTCTTTCAGCTACACCATTCATGTTGGGTGACCCCGGCATAGTGTATTGTGGGACGATTCCATATTCCTCTAGGTATTTGGCAAATGGTCCCGGACGTTGTTCACCTGAACCATCATATCTGCCGTAGTATTCACCACCACGATCAGATTTGACTTTTTTAATTCTCTTATTAAGTTGATTCTCAACTTCTGCCTTAAAGGATTTGAACACGTCTATTGATTGAGATTTTTCGTGAATTAGGTAAAGGTAGGCATATCTAGAGTAATCGTCTATGAATGATATAAAATATTGTTGACCATTCCAAGAAGGAGTTGGAAATGGCACACAGATGTCTGTATGTATCAATTCTAAGACGTCTGTAGCTCTATATGCGCCTAATTTCTTATCTTTAGTCTGTTTTCCTTTAATGCATGCTACACAAACGTTAAGGTCTGTGAAGTCAATGGAATCTAAAATTCCATCTGACACAAGTCGTTCAACTCTATTTTTAGAGATGTGACCTAGACGTTTGTGCCAAAGCACTCCTGAATTGAAATTGTCAATTTTCCGCTTAGTACCACGTGATTCCACATTCAAGGTTTCATTATAGTTAGCCACGGTTTCCAACAAATAAAGATTATCATAACCAGAAAGTAAACCGGTTCCAACAACATTCGAATTTAAAGAAAAAGTAAATTCTTTATTCCCGAATGAACAATAATATCTTGATTTGTCCAAATAAGAAATAAAGATCAAATTCCGTCTAAATGACGGCACAACAAAAGTGTCTTTTAAATCCAAATAATGACCGGAACTTAATAATAATCTAAATTTTCCTATGGCTTCAACTTCTACCTTCTTCCCATCTCCTACATAGATGCATCTTTCAGTATCACTAGGCTTTCGGAAGTTCAGGCAACCCTGCATTGAAACACTGATGTTAGTAGTTGCACCAGAGTCTAACCACCAAGTGTTCCAGGTACTGAAGCTAAATTAACCTCAGAACAGACCAAAGACAGAATCATACCTTTCTTAACACGCCAAGCGTGATATTTGGCACAATCCTTCTTCACGTGTCCAGAACTCCTGCAGAAGAAGCAGTTGTTATCCTTAGTCTGCTTCTTTTGTTCTGGACCCTTAGCAGCAACTTTGTTCTTGGGCTCCTCAATTCTTTTCCTTTTGCCCTTGTCTCTAGAGATGCTAGTAAAGTGAGCACTTTCAGTCCTATCTTGCTTCAGCCTGTCCTCTTCTTGCACACATAATGAAATGAGCTCATTAAGAGTCCATTTCTCCTTTTGACAATTATAAGTCACCTTTAAACTGACTGAATTGCGAAGGAAGAGACAACAATACTAAATGAATGAGTAAGTCATCTGACAACTCAAGCTTTAGACCTTTAAGCTTAGAAGCAATGTTGGACATCATCATAATGTGCTCTCTTATATTTCCCTTGCCTTGATACTTCATGGAAATTAAATTCTGAAGCAAAGAACTTGTTTCAGCCTTATCACTTTTTACAAAGCGTTTTTCCATCTCAGCAAGGAAATTTTTAGCTGTATCTATCTCATCCGAGACAGCACCTCTAAAGACTTCAGGAATGCCACGCTTTATGATCATAAGACTTATGCGATTTGAGCGTTCCCATTTCTCATACTCTAATTTTTCTTCAGAAGAACTAGAGTCCTTAGGAGTAGAGGGTCGATCAATTCTTAATGCAAGGTCTAGATTCATGCAGCCAAGAACAACCAGAATGTTCTCTTCCCATTCCTTAAAATTTGTCCCATTAAGGACAAGAATAGAACTCAAATTTGCAGATATGGAAGCAACCGATGCTGTAAGTTAGATAAAGAACGAAACTTAGAAACTCACATTATAGGAAAATAAATAAATAAATAAATAAATAAATAAATACATATGTTCAAATCATGGAATTTAACCCATCTCAAGATACCCAGTGCACCATTGATGTCAAGTCTTTGGACAGTAACACCAACTGCTAGTGGTACTCTTGTTGCAACGATCAAATATTGACAATAAGACATGTCAAACAATAAACCTTCCTTTGGGCCGATTTACTGCTCACATGTATACCAAATAATTGTCACACATTTATCATCGCAGGTGTACCATGTAATTCTGCCAAATATTAACCTTCCTTTGGGCCTGTCAATACCCGCATGAATAAACATATACACAGCCATTTGACATTCTTCATGAGTAATTTAGACAAGAGAGGTCACTTTGGCGACGTCAAGTTTCAATTAACTCATTCAAAAATGTCAAACTTGACTTGAACATATATTTATTATCTCAAAATAAAACAATATTTATAAATAAAAAAAAATTTATATCCAAATAAAATAATATTAAAAAATAAAAAATTATTTTTCACTAATATAAATTTTATTTCATTAGTATTCGATAATTATTGTTTTATCAAAAAAAAAATTTGGATGAGAAGCTAATTAATTTAGCCATGAAATTTAAAATAACAAACACGTTAAAAAATTGTACTGAAGAACATTTTGCAATGTTAGTACTCAAATATATATATCAAAATTCCCAAATTACAAACCCTAATTTTTCAAACACGTTAAAAATATGGATTCCATAATATATATATCAAAATTCCCAAATTCCCAAATTACAAACCCTAATTTTTCAAACACGTTAAAAATATGGATTCCATAATATATATATCAAAATTCTCAAATTCCCAAATTACAAACCCTAATTTTTCAAACATGTCGAAATTCCCAAATTGAATCCTAAACAAAGACAATAACCGAATTTAATCATGAATTTCATCATGAATTAAACATGGTAGGCTCTGATACCAATTGTTGGAAAAACCCTAATAACGTTGTGCTCAACAATCCATGTCAATTACATGATGAATAGCCAAAGGCGGAAGCGTACCTGTGGAAATTGCCATTAATGAATTCCTGAGATGATGATGATAGAACCAATGGGTTGGGTGATCTTCCTCAGCAAAACACCCTGAAGACCTTGCTCTCTTGATGGGGATAGAGAGAACCAGAGAGTTTTCTCCTTTAGGGTTTTGAAACTGAATAGTCTTATTGTGTTTGCCTTGGGGACCATTACCCCTATATATAACTATTATTGGTTATATCCCAAATTGCCGTATTTCCAATTCAGCCCCTCATTAAATTAGAAACTGCCTGGTATCTACACTATTAATTTTCATAACTATTATGCTCTTTAGCCATGAACTATTATATATTATTTGACCCCTAGTCTATTGGCTAATTATATAATGACCCCAACACACTTTATTAATTAATTACATATGTGATCCATAAATCTTACATGACCCAACTTTTTAAGTATAAAAGCTATATTAAAAATAAAGTTAAAATTAAAATCTTCATAAATAAAGTTAAAGTCATTGGTAAATTAAATTTTTGAAATTTTAAATACTAATAATTAGATTCAAGATGTTGGAGAATTTTTTTGATAGAAACTCTTGATATTATTATAAAGTTATATATGGTAAATAGATGAATAATTATAAAAATGAAAGACGAATTCTATTAAAAAAATTTAGTAAAATAAATATAATATTCATATCATAAATGAAATGCTAAGAAATTTTAAAAAAAAAAGATAAATTAAAAGTTACATATACTAAATGAAATACGATAAGGTTTTATAAAAGATATTTTTTTTAAAGTTTAATAACATAATGTCATTTAACATCTATATATTCATTTAAATATGTTTCACAAAAAAAATTCGTTGATACATTATATTTGACTTATGTTACGATATAATTTGAGTGGTCTTTCAATATCCTTTACTATATGCCATCAAATGACAAAAATAAATTAACAAATTTTTTAGTTAAGGTGTCCACTTTATATAGAGATCTAAAAGAACGGATTCAATCATGATGATGATCTCAAAATAGTTAAATTTTCCGATATTTTAACATAGGCTCTATTGTTCTTTTCAGTAATCATTATGATTACCTTTGGAATAATACAAACTTAAATTGCTTAAGCATATGTCAAATCATCTTATTATATAACCTATTTTCGGATGGATATAAATAATATCACACATAAGATTTCTTACAACTAAAGCGTATACTTAATTTCTAGATTTTATTTTGGACAAAAAATTGAGACAAAATAGTCTCCCTTGGTGATTGAAATATCATGTAGTTTAATGTCTTTCATGTCGAATTTGCTTACAACTTTAATGATATAGCTATTTTCGTTATAACCAAATGGTATCTTGAGAATAATCTCTAAGTATCACAATTCCTAATATAGGAGAGGTGTCTCTTAGATCTTTCGTAGTTAAACTTCCGTTAGAGATTTCTGAATTTGCACAACAAGCCTATATGACCAAATAAAATCGACACATTAATCTAGGAATATAAATTTGCTCACACTGACCTTAAAATACTCACAATTCTTCACAATAGTAATCTAAAAACTAAGATAATTCCCTTATGAGATATTGTCATATCACTAATGAGACTTATTCATTAACTCATACATGAATTACTTTAGATTGCAAATCATTTACTTTATGTCTATTGACATAAGACTTTCTTTGTTTTGCACTATATTTTTCATTAATGTTGTCATTGGAAATCACCATTTTGACATCCATCTTTTGTAGTTTCAAAAACTATAATCAACAACTAGTGTCATGATTGACTAAGTAGAGTCATTCAAGAATAACCAATAGAATTTCTCTTTACAATCAATTCTTTCTGACACTTATTGCTCTAATCCTTAAAAGTGTTGAGTTTGGTCATCATAAATAATTTTCTTAACTTGATTGGGAGGAAGAACAATAATATTCTCACGAGGATCTAAATTTTCTATATGAATAGGAATTACGTGAACTAATTTAGAATCAATCCTTCATCACTATATTTTGTTCTTTTAATCATATATCTCCCCTTCTCAATATCATTATCATCAAAGAATTTGTATGCATGGTCTAAAAAAATTCTATAACTTGGGATCAAAAAGTATATTTTCTCAAACCTTTCAACAATTATAGATTTTCACAAGTCATAATTGAATTGACTCTAATAATATTTTATCCAACGGACAAAATGAATACATTGCATCAAAATAAAATCCAAAAATTCATTTGATTTGTTCGAAGAAAAACTAAAGAAATTTTTTAATCAAAATAATGATTTAACACAATTATCTTTTAAAAATAAATATAAATATAAGAAACTAATGATAATTTATAAAATATTTAAAATATCAAACTTTACTAACTTTGCCCTTCAAAATTGATGTATTATTCCACATTGAAAAACATTTATCATATCATATTGTATTTCTTTAACTTTCTTTATTTGTCTTCCAAATAAGCACTCTGACACTCTAAACCCCAAAATGACATATGTAATAATTTATATTAGAAATTTTGGAGTAAAATTTACAGCGGATAAAGAAAATGTTTCCAAGAAAATAAAAACTTTTGTAACTAATTTAGGATATCACGTTTCTCAAAGTACACATGGAACAATTCAAACTTTATTACTCAATTGAAACAATTTAATCTCAATGAAATTGATTTAAATATAAATTCTTATTTTAATTCCAAAAACTTACTGGTACTAAGGTTTTCATATAAAAAGTCATTTGTAATTACATAACTAAAATATACATTACAACTCTAAATTCCCGGTATCATCTATCAGAGCGGAGTTTCTCCCAAACTTGAATTTAAGGACTCACTAACCTGTAATAACTGCGATTTTGCAAACGCAGGGCCAAGCCAGTCAAACACAAACAACGAAGGAGGTGAGTTTTGAAATCATGTTAATAGTATAATATAAGTAAGAAGAATACGCAAACAATCATAATACACTGTATCATAATACAAACATTCTTCAAAGAAAAACATCACATTATAAAGTTAAAATCACTCAAGTAAAATCAATGCATTTCATTATAACATCAAATCATCTAAGAGAAATTATTATCACACACGATACCTATTAATCACAACAAAACAATCACAAGAAAATGCAATGCAATGCATGAGCTTATATTCTACTTCACAATGTGGTACCATTCTAACTCTGAAGTACTTGGTTAAGAGGCTTGATACTATGTCACCATCTCAGTGGACGGACAATTCAAATTGGCCATATCGTCATAGATCCCTTCAACTCAACCCGAGACACATATACGTGAAAGTCGAAGTAAACGTGTGTTGCGTGGTAGCTCCCGACATTTGGAGTGCTACCTTCAAGTCACCTAGGAATTCTCCACCCGAATACCTCCAAGGTCTAACAATCTTGCCTTAAGGCTCGACAACAGACTGCCACGATCACGCTCATTCAGTTGTACTTCTCCGGAATCATTAGGCTTGTCATACCCTACCTATATGATGACAAAATAATCTCCACTTCATAAATTCTCAATATTTATTTTCTCTCCTTGTTGGCCTATGGTACTCCATTAAGACCGTCATCTCAAACAAAATTTGGAATCATAATAATTTCATTAACTATTTGGTTACTTCAATATTCTCATCACAATCTTATACCATCAATCTCATCAATCAAATATCATCACATAGACTTATCATAAATTTATAACATCATTATTGATAATTATACATCATCATAATCACATAAACTTATCAAAATGCATCCACCTTTTACTATCACATCACCTAAACTTGTCTAGTCAAACATATACATAAAATTCATTCGACATCCAATATTACAATAATATCAAATATCACACATTTAACGATATTAAATCAAATATCACAATAATATCAAATACCACACATTTAACGAAATTAAATCAAATATAAAAATAATGTCAAATGTCCAATATTTAACGAAATTAAATCAAATATCACATTAATATTAAATACCACAAATTTAAAAAATCAATCAACACATTATAAGTATTTCTATTCCATATTTTAATCTCACAATTTCCATTTTGCACATTAATTAATTTATCATTCAAAGGACTACTGCCGTACGTAGCAAGCCTCAGATGAATCGTTGAGAAATACGGTTTTCCCGTTCATCTCACAATATATTATACTCATAAATTCAAATTCTTTCTCATTCCTTACCTTATTTAGATGCTTTCTCAAACACATAAATCAATGGAAATTTTCAACAACAACTGCAGATCGACAACGTACAGCGAGCAAATCCGAATAAACAACGAATTCACAAAATCGTTGAGACGTGATTGATAAATTATGCGGAGCCTAAAAATAAGTGTTAAATAATTAATAATAATTTTAGGAACAAAATTGCAATCAAAACGAGGAGAACAAATTGCAGAAAAAGTCTCACCGAGTTGTCGGAGTGCCGGAAGGGTCAAACGTCAAATTCACCAAAAAATACAAATGAGTAGTGCTTCTTGAAGGTTTTCGACGAGAGGAATCCAAGAATGACGTCATATTTTTTAGAGGACAAATGTGGTGATCGAAATCGGCCAAAAACAGCTCGCTCAAGGAAAGAAATGCAATTGTTTTTGATTAAACGGAGTCACGATCGATAAAATTGATGCCAAAAATGGATTCAGTGGCCGATTTTGTATGAGATAGAGGTTGCGATCGTCTCAAAATAGCAAGGAATTGATGGGAAGAATTTGAGAGCAAGATGGTTTTGATGCGCGACCTTCGTGTGGCTGCTGCGTTCTATTGTTTTTTGTTCTTTTTGTTTTTAATTGCAGATTGAGGGGTGTAGACGACAGATGTACAAGTGCAGGAGTAAAATGGTATGTAAGACCCAACACAGGGGAGTCCAATCTGAGTCAGAAATAGGGGTGTAATGAACAACTCGCAGGTGTAGAAAAGAAAACCCCAACCAGCCCAATTTAATGTGCAGATGTAGAAAATAGGGGTGTAAACAGTCGTCTAGTACAAAAATTCATTTTCTAGTATTTCTAAAAGTCCTTAATAAATAATTTATTTTACTGATCCACACTAAATTTTTTTAGCAAAACACTCATTTTAATATAATATTATTTTTCTTTAACATAGATAAATCTAATTTTAAACAAAACTCTCATATTCAAAATAATAACTATAAGTATTACTATAACATTTTTCAAAATAATCACATAAAAATACATCATCATACCATAATATTTGTATGAAAATAAAGAAAATAGCAATATTACTAATACTTCAAGATAATTATTTGTAAAATAAATATTTAAAATAAGATATATTTATAAAAAAAATTAAATATAATTATGTGCATACTTAACATCAGTCAAACATACAAGAAAATATCACATTAACTACGAATGCACATATACACGTAGAATCATCTAATATCTTATACTTTAAAATATGTACACTAAAATACTATTATTTATAGAAAAATATATAAAATAATAAAATATAATATTTGTTATTTAGTCAAATATATACAAAATTAGTATATAATAGAAAACTCCCATATAACGAAAGTTAGTCACAAGATTTATCCACATATATTCTAAAATAGTTTTAAAACTAAATTAATTATCTAAAATTCTATTTCATTAAGAAAATATTTATTATAAAATTTGGGGTGTTACAAACACTATTTTGTTTTCTCTTGCTTCACTAATTTTTGTGTGTACTCTCAATGCAATGATCAAATATTGGTGATTAGTCTAGTCAAATAATAGTCGCCTTCATACATGCTATTATCCACATGGAAAATAACTTTATAATAACCACACATTTATCATCACAAGAATGAAATATTCAACCAAGTTATGCCTCCATTGAGTCGACGAAAACTCGCATGAAAAATTTCACACTACATCTTTTGTAAATCCAACTGATTCAAATATACACAACATAGGTTACTTCGGCAACATGTTGCAAACATCTCAATTGAAATTACTAGACAATTTAATAAATAACAATTATATAACTATTCGACTAAGTTACAACTTCCTTCAGGGGTTGGCGACAACTTTCATGAATAATTCTATTACATATTTTGTAAGTTCAACTGTATCAAATATAAGTAACAAAAGTTAATTTGGCAACATGTTGCAACCAATTCAATCAGAATTACTAGCAATTTTATTAAAAAAATTTTTTTTTATAAGATATTACTCACAAATCAACAATGTTTATAATGTCACATGATAATCATCAACTTTGTTTATAATGTGACTAGATAATCACAAGGCTAATAAGTAACCCTTAGTGTAAGAACATACTCACAAGTAAATGAAAATAGCATGAATTATTTTCGGAAAGCATGACTAGCCATATATTATTGCAAAATAATTTTATAATAATATACTCAAACTTTATAATCATGATATATACCAAATATCCAATTCCAAATCAAGGCCGGCCCAACATGTTATGAGGCCTAAAGCGAAATTATTAGATAAGGCCTTTTCAAAAATTTAATAAATAAATTTTTAATATTTTATTTAATAATTATATAAATTTTTTTTTAACAAAATTAATGACATTTTCAAATCTATTTTCTCTATATTTTTCAAATAATGAAATAAGACATTTCAACGGCTATATGGCAACGTCAGACACTCATGTAAAATTTTCCATATTTTAGTTGAAGAAGAAAAATAATGTGTATATATTGTACCATGCAAGTAACTCATGTTAACAATATGTTCACTATTTATCCCATGATCTCTCCATTTATAACTAGTATCTTTGATATTAATGATGTACTCACCTTTTATCTCATGATTATTCAATTTAAAATGTGAGCCTTTTTCATAGATAAAAAAACATTTGAGGCATTTTTTTAAGTAAAAACTTTTGTTTTTTAGGGGAGGCCTAAAAGTGGCCTTAGCCCCAGCTCTATTCCAAGTAAAATATTTATTTTCTGGTAAAGAAATAAAAGTGTATCTTTCTAAAAACATAAATATTATGCATATCATATCATAAGACGAAGGCGAACCATACTCATTCACACTGCTAAGTGCTAGCTGGATCCAGAAATTAAGGGAAAAGACAAAAGTATTTGGAAACCAAGTCGAATATAAAAATTAATGTGTTACAACTTTAAATTATTAATCCACATTAAAAGCCTTATTTGTCGTGAACAAATACAACATGTTTAATCGAATATGATTTCATAAAAGAAATGAAACTATTCAAGATGTGAACCACCATAAAACATTTTCACAAGTTATAGGTGATAAAGGCAAAAGAAAATGACAGCAAACCGCTCACAAGCAAAACAAATCAAAACAAATAAACAACCTTGACATATATATATATATATATATATTAACTTAATATTATGTTATATATATAAAATAAAACCAAAGATTAACACATAAATAAAATTGCAGTTCCATATTGTTGTGATAACAACTAAAATAAATATTTGAAAAAGACAAAATATATTTACACATATTCTAAAAAGTAAATTACAATCATCTTACATCTCATTGTTCTAATAATCTTTTTCTTCTATGTTCTTCTTTCATCTCTTCAATTAGCACAAAAAAGTAATCACATATCTCCTCCACCACCACTTCTACCAATAGTGACTTCATTTGACTATTTTAAGTTTGTCTAAAACATAGCCAAAAACATTTTCTATATTAGAAAGATGTGTCAAACAACAACAGCAAAATTTACTTCTTTGGCCATCCAATAAAATTAATGCTCAGTCAACCTTTTGCAAGACAAATACGTGGGAAAATGTAAGTTTTGCAAAACAAATACGTATGATTATTACATATTCTTAGAAAGTAATTTTTTGTTTTGTTTATTTTATTGGGTGTTTCAATATTTGATTTTGATAACTGCCGAATTTAAAGATTGATGCTAACAACATTGATAAACTTAATTTATGGACTCACGAGTGGAACGTGTATGATACTTGTTTGTTGTTTGTTGATGTACCCAAATGACTACTATAATTTACCATTTAAAATTTACAAGGATAAAGATCTTAAGACCATCCTTCAAAACAAGCCCTTTAGGCTCCCTAAAAAACAAAATTTTTTACAGGCCTCAAATATTTTTTTATCTATGAAAAAGGCCTCACATTTTAATATTCTTAAAACTAATTTTGATAAAATTTTATATAAATTAAATAAAATATTTTATTTTTATTACAAATTATTTAATACTTATCTCAGTACAACTAAATTGGTTAATTAAGACAGTAGAGATAAGAGAAATATTAAATATAAATTGAATAATCATCAAGAGCCAGGTTCGGAGGTTCGGTATGATAATTTTTCTTAGTATGCTCTGTGGTTGCAGCTTTGTCTGATCTTCCACATCAGAAAAGAATTATCCTTGGTATTGTTAGGGGAAAGGTGATACTGTGAAAGTGCTGTTTAGGGAGGTTCTGGCTAAGGAAAGACTTGGTATTTAAGCGTGTCTGTTGTGACCCACCTCTCTTACCTGGGAACTTACCTGGTGCACAATTTACAGTCTGTGTGCAGCTGCTATGTCTTATTCAAGCGTTATGAAGTTTGACATAGAGAAGTTTGATGGAAGAATCAACTTTGGCTTGTGGAAAGTACAAGTCAAGGATGTGCTTATACAATCAGGATTACACAAGGCGTTGAATGGAAACACTTCCAACATGGAGGCCGACAAGTGGGAGGAACTAGATTTGAGAGCTGCAAGTGCAATTCGTCTGTGTTTGGCAAAGAATGTTCTTGCGAATGTGCAGAATCTGTCATCAGCCAAGCAACTCTGGGAGAAGCTTGAAGGGTTATATCAAGCTAAGGGCATTTCAAATCGGTTGTTGTTGAAAGAGCAATTCCACAATCTGCGCATGGATGAGGGTACGAAAATCTCTGATCATCTAAGTACTTTGAATAATATTGTCTCTAAGTTGGAATCTATCAAAGTTGAGATTGATGATGAAGATAAAGTGTTAAGGCTCATTTTGTCCCTTCCACCTTCCTATGTTCATCTTAAACCTGTTCTGATGTATGGGAAGGAAAGTTTGAGTTTTGAAGAAGTTGCAACTAAAATTATTTCTAAAGAAAGGAGAATGAAAAATGATGAAAGCACTTCATCAAGCTCAATGTTGCTGACTAGAAGTGGGACTAATGGGAAGAAGATACATGCAAAGAATTTGGTGTGCTGGGAGTGTGGAAAGCTTGGGCATGTGAAGAGAAATTGTCCAAGTGGAGCAGTATCTGAAAAAGACTCTGAGACAAGTGCTGGCAAGGTCTCCCTTGTTTTAGGAGATGATGGTGATCTCATCTAGAAGATAAAGTTTGTCCTTATGGTATTTCCGCTATACCATGAAAAAAGACAAGTTATTGCTAGCGGATTCATAACATGACCATGTAGCAGATATCCATATATGTCATAAAGAACAAACATCATCATTTCACACAAGCATATTAAATACTTAATCTAGAAAGTTGGAATATGCCCTTACCTGTCAGTGCTTCCATAATTCCAGTAAATTTATGCTACTTAATAATTTCATGCCATCAACCAACAAAGTCCTGAATGTGTCTACTCCTCTTAATCTTCGACCAAGTAAAGGAACTAATTAGAATATGGTCCAAAGTCATAATTAAACCTAAGGTTTATCCTAAAAAAATTTTATTCCAAACTTACTCTCAAGGTAGTGTTAGTCTAAAATATGTTTATACCAAAGATAAACTTATTTTATGACATCCTTAGAAATATAAAATAGAAAAGTTTGGAAGTATAATTTAAAAATCTTTAGCTCCAGAACTTTCAGCAAGTAAAACTAGATATATCTTCACAATTTTTGTTAAAATACCAAACAACATTGGATTTTAGCAAACGGCCGGACTAATTAAAACTTAAGATGTTTAGTTTCTTTAAATAACTTTTATTTGAGTTTTGTTTAGCCATCAAAAGTAGTTTTCTTGTTGAAGCTCCAGTTTTAAAAATCAATTTTACAAAAAAATAAAATTGAGAGTCACTTTAAACTATTTTTACATAACCAAATACCGTAAAATATTGTCTCTAGTTTCATTTCTAGAAAGAATAATTCAAAAAGAATTCTAAATTTTAAGTTATGACTTAAACAATAAACTTAGTCACTTCATGACATGTCTTTTCAGCATTATTTCACTATACGACCTTTTTACAATAATTATGAAAAAATAATTCTAGTGTTTCATAACACAAGTAGAAGCACTTTTCAATAAACCCCATCACCAAATTCAAAGCCAATACTTTTATAAAATTCCTTCACTGAAATTGATTTAGCTAACATTGATCAAAACAAAAGGTTCACCGTAGTTTAAATGAAAAATTATTTTAGATAATTAAGTTCCCAAGACTTTTATGAAGAAAAATATTGTAACAAACCCTAACATACTAAATATCACTAGAAAGTTGAATTTCCTCAAAAACTCAACTTCATCAAGATGTAAGAAATTTATTACCAAAGTTTCAAAGACTATTTCTATCTCCAAAATTAACTTCTTTAGAAATCTATAGTTCAACAATTTTTAAAACCCGATATTTTTTTTTTAAAATTACCATAATTCTTGTGATGGTAACTAACTCCTTCACAAATCGTAGAAAATTTATTTTGATAAAAAGTTCTTAACCATTAAGTTTTGGAAATTCGTGCACTGAAGTTGTTTTTTTCAGAATATTTCTAGACTTATTTTCACTCCTAGATACTATTATGCATGCAAAATCTATGACTTGATCATGAATTTTTCTCACGAAAAATGGACATACATGTCATGATGTTATATACATGTCATGATGTTATGATAAGTCTATTTCTAGATCTATTTAACTTTTCCAATCAACCTTTTATAATTATAGAAACTCGCAATTTAATTTTCGTCAAATTATGAGGTCGTTTGAAAATTAAGTGGCGATAATCCTTATCGACTATTCTAAAAATAATAATATTTTTATTTTATATTTTAAAATTAAATAATCTTAACATCAATCGTCAAATACAATTGATTTTGACAAATAATACTACGATAGTTATAAAACTATGTGTCTTATTTTTTAAAATTGGGTAATGGCTCGCTGAAAGTTTTGTGGTAGCATTGTTGTATTACATAATGCTCTTCGAAAAAGAATGTTTGTGACAATGTAATTTACACTTTGATAAATGACAAAGCCAAAATAAAATATCATGTGGAAGCTCTAAAAGACTTGCAATCAATGGATACAAGAGAACTTTGGCCACCAAATGATGGAAAAATGTTTCCTCCAACATTGTTTACATTGAAAAAGGAAGAGATGGATGTGATACTAAACACGTTAAATAGATACTTAGTTTTTGTTTAAGATACATGGACAATGAAATTGATACAAGATTATACTTGGACAATGAAATTGATACAAGATTAAATCGAGGAGGTCGTGTTGATGATGATCCCTCTAAATATCCATATTCTCTAAGTAACTTTCTAATTTATAATTGGCATAAAATAAAATTAACGTACGTAATAGCAATTATCCTCTAAGTTCAATCATCCAGGTATACCATAGAGAACTCCATACCTAATTTTACTTTCTTTTATATTTTAATTTAAACAATATCCACTATCACTACAAGAAAAACACCATTTTGTGGCCAACTTTATAAATATTTTGTGGCCGAATAAAACCCTCACAAATTAGTGACTGAAAAAGCCCTCACAAATGTCAAAATTGAAATTGGTCTTTATTTGTGGCTAAAAAAGCCCTCACAAATTTTTAAATATTTAACTTGATTTTGTGGCTGCCTAAGCCCTCACAAAATCACAACATTGTGATTTTGTGAGGGCTTAGGCAGCCACAAAATCCAGTTAAATATTTAAGGATTTTGTGAGGGCTTTTACAGCCACAAAAAATCAATTTTGTGAGGGCCAAATCCGTCACAAAGGCAGACGGGACTAGTGACATTTGTGGCTGCAAAGGCCGCCACAAAGGAATGCGCACGTGGCATTTGTGGCTGCAAAGGCCGCCACAAAGGAGGCCCAATACAACTGGCGTTTGTGGCCGCTTAGGCCGTCACAAATGGATTGTACCATTTGATTTTCTGGCGGCAAAGGCCGCCACAAATGCTCAACGTGACCCTATATATATTTTTCTCCCCTCCTTCATTTTTTTACATCAAACTTCTCTCTAAAACCTCATTCTAACAATTCTCTCCTCCTTCTCTCTACACAAAATTACTCTTAAGCTTCATTTAAATTTGGTAAGTATAAATTATATTATGTATGTAGTTTTATAATTTTATTTTTTAATTTGATATAACTAATTAATGTTATTGATTTTTATTTTTACAGTGCTTGTTAATTATTTCGAAGACTTGCAAGCATCGTACGTGAGTGAAAGCTTGAAGTCAGACGCTACTCGGCATCAAGTTAGTATTTTATATATTTTAAATTTAGATTAGTAAATATATATATTATTTTTAAAATATAGATTAGTAATATTTATATTTAGATTAGTTTTATAAATTTATTTAAAAAAAAATAGGAATGATGTTGTTGACATATTAAATATATGATAAATTAAAGTTTCAAACCACGGTTAAAATATATTGGTTTTAATATAATTATTATTTAAAAAACATTATTAAAATTGATGATATTATTATTTTTTGTTATAAATAAGTCTTGATTATTAGTCTTGATTTTTAAAAAAACATCATTTAAAATTGTATATAGGTTTGTATCAAAGTTATTGATTTTAAAAAAACATTATTAAAATTTATGATATTAATTATTATTTTTTGTTATAAGTATTGATATTTTATTATATTGTTTGTAATTTATTATATTGTTTTGCAAATTAATATATATATATATATATATATATATAATATATATTATATAGTATATTATATATATATATATATATATATATATATATATATATATATATATATATATATATAATGTTTATGTTTTTGTTAGTATTTGATATTTATTTGATAGTATTGATATATATATATATATATATATATATATATATATATATATATATATATATATATATATATTATATATATATATATATAATATATATACTTATATAATATATATATATATATATATATATATATATTTTATCCGTATACCTCAACCAGATCATCAAACTGCATACCGACCCAACTATGCCAACAACTGGGTTGATAGACCAGATTTAAATTCAACATCAACCAGCTAGGGCTCCTCATTCGACTAGTGGTGGTGCCATTGAAGATGAAATTCAATTTCAAACCAATGATGTCTCTCCAACACAAATTAATAATTCTTTTGAGGGATTTCTTTCGTCGGGCATGGCAGGAAATAATGATGGTGTGAGTGGAGCCGATCAGAGGAATTATTATGAGGATTGACGTCATTTGAATAATTTCATAAATTTATTTTTGGGTTGTATGAACACATATTAATTATGTTGTCTTAGTTAATTATTGTATGTTTAATTTTGCGTTTGTAAGACATTATTTATAAATTTTTGGGTTTGTAAGACATTATTTGTTAATTTTGGAATGCATGTTTTATTTGATTTTGTGGTAATTAATTTAATTATTATTAATATTATATTTTTATATATAATATTTATTTTAATTTTAATATTTAATTTTAATTTTATTTAAATTTTAATTTAATTTTAATTTTAAATTCTTTTATTTGTAATTTAAATTAATCTTTAATTATAATTATAATTTAAATATTTTATTTTAAATTTAATTTGAATTTTTAATTATATTCAGATTAGTTTATTATATATTAATTTTAATTTATAGTGATATTATATTTTAAATTTAATTATAATTTTAATTTAATTATAATTTTAATTTAATTACAATTTAAATTTAAATTTTAAATTTATATTTATATTAATTTATTATATATAAAATTATAATACAAAATTAATTTTGAATTTAAAAAAATGAATTTTTTAATATACGTAATATTTTGTGGCGGCCTAAGCCCTCACAAAATATTTTTTTTTTTAATCTGGAGGTCATTTGTGGCGGCCTAAGCCCTCACAAAGGAGGGATTTTGTGGCGGCCTGGGCCCTCACAAAAGTTGATTTTAAAAATCAGTCTGTCCTTTGTGGCGGCCTAAGCCCTCACAAAGGCAGATTTTGTGGCTGCAAAAGCCCTCACAAATGCCTGTCTTTTGTGGCTGCAAAAGCCCTCACAAATGCTAACCTGTTTCTGGCACTTTGTGGCTGCAAAAGCCCTCACAAAATTTTGTGACCAGCTTCTTTGTGGCTGCCAAAAGCCCTCACAAAAGCCACCTTTTGTGGCTGATTATACCCCTTTGTGAGGGCAAAAGCCCTCACAAAATGCTTGTTTTCTTGTTGTGTATGGCCAAGCGACAAGGATGTAACATCATTAAAAAGTATCAATTCAGTAAATTTTTTGGAGAAAACGAGTGGACGACTACAAACTCAGAAAGGTAAATGTGAGGAGTCAAAATCGCTCCATTTAAACTAAGATAACTAAAATCGCACAATTGACAATCTTGATAGATCGAAAGTGCATTTAGCATATTTAAAATAATTAAATTTAATATTCTTCATTTGGAAAAATATTTTTCAGATGAAGTTCAAGTCTCAACTCACCCAAGAACTTAAATAAAAAGTTTTGTCGAAATCGGATTGTTTGTCTATTTGTTTGAAAAGCTAAAAAACTTTTAGTTCCAGATTTCAACCATTTTCATTCATATGATAAACAAAAAATACTTCACACATGAAAATGTAATCTTTGTACTTTAATATTAATAAAAGGAAGCTGACATAGTCAACAACATGTTTTTACAACAAAAACCGTTACAAGAAGCACTTAAACAAGGACAATTTTACTATGAGTCACAACAGTTATCCAACATACACATAGAGAGTAATTTCAATATAAATATTACTCCTAATTAATATTTATATCTAAGTGAAAACTTGATATATAGGGGGGAAGGGTCTCGTGATAATGAGGAAGTTTTAGCTAGCCCAATTTTTTTTTATCCGTAAATATATAATTGGTATCCGTAGTTTTTATTTATTTTTAGTTATGTAAATTTTTTTTGTTTGATTTTGATTTTTGAAATTCTTTTTTAGTGGTTGCTTTTTGTTTTAGCCTTTGTAAAATTGATTTTTTATTAAAATGAATCTTTATAATATATATAATATTTGATTTTAGTCTTTCAATTTTAGAGATATAAAAATCTACGAGAACCAATTTCAATAAAATTCAATTTTGTAAAGACTCGAATAAAATAATAAAGACCAATCAACAGAAAGAACAAGAATAAGGGCCAATTTTTAATCCTTGCATGGTTAATTTTTTTGTTTTTTTTGTAATAATGATTGTGCTGTGTTTTGGGGACTTTCAATCAATGAATAAATTTATGGACGTAGATTATGAATTATACCAAAAGAAATATGAGGCTACATTGCACCTTCAAATCTTCTAAAAACTCTATTTTGATGTGTTTGTTGGGCTTGTTAATTTCAAAGAAAAAAAAATACTTGTGTCAAAAATTGTATATATCTTTTATGCTTCCAATTTTATAGATGAAAAAAAAAGGAGCAAAACAAGACAACCCTTTACAGAACCTTATTCAATAAGATCAAAATTAAAGCACTCACACTTTATTTTATCTAAATAAAATTTGAAATACATTTGAAAATATGAATTTCCCAATTTTTATTTATTGATGTTCACAACTGTGTGACTACATAATTCAAATTCATAAGCACTAGCAACCACCTCCAACTGTCGCGGCCTAAAATTTCGAGTATTTCTCAAATTCAATGGAGTCGCCACCAAAATTTATTTTAAAATAGGGAAAATATTGGGAAACCCTTAAAATAGTAAAAATAAAAAAATGTGGTCTTTGAAACCAAATTTTGAGTTCGGGAGTCGATTATGCGTAGGGAAGGTATCAGCACCCTACGACATCCGTTAAAAAACGGTTACCTATAATTAATTGTGCAAGATTAATTTTAACTTAAGTATATTTATTTTTCTTTACTATTAAATATGAATAACAATTATTACTATATTTAAAATATGATTTTTGAAATAAATATGTACTTAACAAATAAAGGACAAAAAAAAGAATTTTTTATTTATGTGTTTGACAAGAATATGATCTTGCTCCTACGTATCTCCCGGTGCGATGGAGAAATCAAAGCTACGTAGTTCTTGATGTAGAAAATGTTTATGTGTTGAGTGTGTTTTAAAGAAAATTTGTTTTGTGATAAAAAAATGTTTTGACAAAATAGAAAAAATAAAATAGTTTAATTTGAATAAATACTTTAAAATACGAGTTTTAAGACGAATCAAGTTGTACAACTTGTGTCCCAAAACTCAAGGAATAAAGAAAATGTCACATCTAATTTAATCCTCTAAAAATATTTTATTGTTCTCGATTTTTAAATTGAGTTTCAAAACCACCAAGTAGTACAACTTGTGTTTTAATAACTCGAAGATAAAAAAAGTTACATCTAATAAATAAATCGATTTTAGATTAGTTCATTAAGATAAATGAATGAATAAATAAATAAATAAAGAGAGTTTTAGGACTATCAAGTTGTACCACTTGTGTCCTAACAACTCAAAGATTAAAAGATGTCACATCTAATTAATCTTTTAAAATTCGATTATAAATATTCTTTGCTTTTTAAAAAAAATTGATGTTAAATATGAAATAAGTTTAAATAATTCTGCAAAATAAAGTCAGTAGTAAACACACACAAAATGGTAAAAAAAAATACATGGACTTGTAATATGATCTATTAAATAAATAAACATTTTAATAGAAAAACATATTCAAATGTAAAATCTTTCAAAATAGCTTTTAAGTAAATAAGTGATTGAAACAAAACTCTAGTAATATAAAGTAAAATTCCATCTTTCAAATAAAACAGTTTTAGCTTCCAATCTAGTAATATAAAGTTCGAAAAGCTGTAAATGTGAAGATAATGAGAAGATACATGCCTTTTCAGATACTGGTGAAGACAAAAACGGTGGTGTACGGTGGAAGTTAGAACGACGGTGATACCTCCTGTTTCTTCTTCTCTTCCTTTTTATGTGTTTTTTATCAGTATTAATCTCAGATTTTTCCTCCTCAAAAAAAAATGTCTCCCCTCTTTGTAAAAAAAAAGATGTATTTATAGAGTTTTTTTTTTATCTGATTAGTTGTTTTCTGGTCTGCCTTGACCTGATTTGATTTTTATTGTAATTTATTTTTGGCTTTATTTTTGGTTGTAAATTGATTGTGATTGTAATTTAAAAATTATAACTTGATTTAGCATTGTAAATTGATGAACCTACTTATTGTAAATATAATTACTTCCTTTTTTAATATATATTTCCTTTTTTAGTTTATTTTTAAATAAGTTGGACAAAATTAGGGTACTACACCAACTTTATTTATATATATATTGCAATTGCAACTCATTACTAAGGAAGTACATGTCCGACGAGCATTTAATCAAAGGCATACCAGTAGTAGGAAGACAATCTATATAGACCAAATCAATCGATGATCTTTTGTTTAAACCCAATATGATCCTCTATAACTTTGAATATCGAGGCACTTTTCTTCTGTGTTAGACCATCTGGTGTAATACCTTTATAATTTTGAAGGATGGTCTTTAGATCTTTATCCTTGTAAATTTTAAATGTCAAATTATAGTAGTCCTTTGGTACATCGATGAACAGGTACATGCTCGTTCCATTCGTGAGTCTATTATTGAAGTTTATTAATGTTATCAAAATCAATCATTGAAACACTTAACTGATAAAATAAAATAAAAACAATTTTTTCTTCCAAGAATATGTAAATATCATAATAGTACCAAAAAAAAAACATTTGATTTTAATAAAAACTTACATGTTTCGATTTTAACCGCATAATTGTGTTACTAGACTTTGGTTGAGGATTAGTTTTATTGGATGACCAAATACCGTGGATTGTAAATTTTATTGGTGTTATAATAGACAAAATGTTCTTGGTCATGTTTTAGACACTTTATAATAGTCAAATAAAGTCACTTTTTGTGGAGGTGGTGGTGGAGGAGGAGATAGTGGAGTTCTTTTTCTCCCTTTTTTTAGAATGGAAAGACAATTAGGGTGTGGATGAGATAGAGAAGAAGAAGAAGATGATGAGATATGTAATTACGTATTGGTGCTAATTGAGGAGATGAAACAGGAACATAGCAAAAGATTATTAGAACAATAAGTAGTAATGAATTCATCCTCATGACTAATAGTTTTGCTTTCATGTAATATGTTGTGTTTCTTACATCTTCATTATTGCAATTTATAGGCCTTTGGAATTAGGTATGCATATTAGTTGTGTAAGTTAAATGTGAATTACTCTTTAGAATGTTTAGTATAGTGTATGCTTAGAATGTAATGTCACTTACGTGTAAGATAAGTATTCATCATTTTAATTTATTTATTATTATTAATTTATGTATAACAACATTATATACTTGATAAAAAAATAATTATATCCTAATTAGAATACTTTGATACACTCTAATTAACCTTTATTTATAAAAACTAGACATAAGATTTGTAAGCAATCCATGTAATTATTAAAACTAGTAATTGCCTCTATTTTTGTCCTTTGGTTTACATAGAGTTTTTTTTGCAAGTTTTTGACACTTAAAAACTCATATTTAATTATGCTATTTTTTAAAAATCATAAATTTTTTTGAGGAAAAATTTTATAATGTTCTAAACATGCATGAAAAAAGTAATTCAAAATTCTTAATAATAATCATTAGTTGACTTAAAAACAAGGACCTAAAACAAAATTGAGAAATTTTTGAGGACTAAAATCGAAGAATTTTTTTATAGGGACTAAAAATAGTACTTTAAAATTTATAGGGACTAAAAACTTATTTAACCCTCTATTAATCATATATTGTTGGAATATTTTATTAATATTTTAATTTATTATTATGTGTACTTGTATCTTTATTAAATTATATTAATTATTTATCAATTAGAATCCTTAATTGATTAGTGATTAAATTAATTAATATGAATACTTAAATTTATAATTAGATAAATAATTAATATTAAATTAATTTATATGAATTCAATATGAGATGATGTCAGTGATAGTCTTTCGGAAAATAATAAAAACTCTAAATGATCATCACTCTACATATTGTAAATGAAACATGTAGTAGATCTTAAAATATACATGTTCTTATGTTTATTCAATTTCTGTACCCAAATAAATTATACGTCTAATTTGAATATAGAGCATGTCTTGTGTATTGATTAATTGGTAAATGAATAGACAAAACAAATGATATCAAAGTGGGTCTTCATGTTTTAATTTATTGAGTTATTTGGATTACAAAGTTTCGAGTATACGTTCTTGAAAACGGATTTTTATTTTTTCTTCGTAAATTTTGTATAAACCTTATTTTTTTAATAAATCTAAAATTATGGAAGGAACTTAGTTTTCATGAATTTATTTATTTATATATTTTGACCATATACAAGTAATTGTGTGTAAATTCAATTGTAACGAAATATTACGATTCCGGATAGAATATTACGTTTTGCATTTGATATTTATTTGTCTTTTTGTTTTTTTCTAATCTCAAAAGTTTAAATATTTATTTTTGTTGTTATCCAAAAAATATGGAAGTGCAATTTTATATATATAACATATTAAATATACGATGGAATGTTAATATATATATATATATATATATATATATATATATATATATATATATATATATATATATATTAAGGTTGTTTACTTGTTGCTCGTCAGCGGTTTGCTGTCATTTTCTTTTGCCCTTGAAACTTGTGAATATGTTTTATCTCCGTAAAATAGTGTTCACATGTTGAAAAGTTTCATTTTTCTTTTATGAAATCATATTCGATTACCAATATATTTGTGAACATGTTGTATTTGTTCAGGTCAATTTTTGATGTGGATTGAATTTAAATTTGGGACAGATTAATTTTTATATTTGACCGATTTCCAAATACTTTTATCTTACATGGAATATGTGGTTAATATGTGGTTTAAAACAAATATGATATCATCTATAATTTTGAATATCAAGGCACTTTTCTTATGTGTTAGACCATCTGTTGTATGAATACCTTTTGAAGGATGGTGTTTAGGTCTTTATTCTTGTAAATTTTAAATGTCAAATTATAGTAGTTCTTTGGGTTCATCCACGAACAAATACCATGTTTGTCCCACTTGTGAGTCCATAAATATAATCTATTAATGTTTTAAATTCAGAACAATTATCAAAATCGATCATTGAAACAACTATCAACTGATAAAATAAACATAACAAAAAATTATTTTTCAAGAACATGTAATAATTGTAATAATCCTAATAATAGCAAAAAAATAATATCTGATTTAAATAAAATTAATTGTGTTCCTTCTAACCGCACAGTTGTGTTACTGGTGGACGCCAAAGTCCTTGTATTATAAATTTTACTGGTGGTTGTTTGATACATTTCACTACAAGAAGATATGTAATTACTTACCACATACTTTGACTTTATCCACATAAATTACATACATATGAAAATTTATGTTCTTATTTTCTGCCTCAAAAGAGTCTATATTTTATAGAGAAATTCATATCAATTGGTGAAAGATAACAACTCTTGAAAAAGATTGTAACCTTTGGTAACTTAAAAAGATGCATTGGTTTGAATTAAACCCAAGCATTGCAACCACTTGACCAAGTGGTACATTAAGTTATTTAATTTTGCTATATTAATATAGCTATTAGAGAATTTCAAATATATTTTGGAAATTTCCCTCACATTATACACGGATAGGGGTTCGTATATCTCGTAGATAAAGTATTACCCACAACAATACCGTGAATAACGTTTATCTATATTGTATGACATTTCTGTGGATAATATTTCTCATAGAATTTCCATAGATAATTATTCATGATATTTCTGTGAATAAAATTACCCATAATATTATTATGTGAGTTACGTAACTATGACATCTCACAAGAACATTACCCATGAAAATACCCTAGATAACATCTTTTTTTATAAAAACTATTTGTACTACCGACAAATTTATCAACAACTTTAAATAGAAAAGTTCATGATCAACTTAATAGCAATTCATTGACACGATAAAGGGAAGTTACAATAAAAAAATGCAACATGACTATCACAATTTTTTATAGACATTTTTTGTAATATTCAGTATCTAATATCACTATAACAAATACACTCACATCTAGCCTACATCATTTAAACAACAATAAACTAATAGCATTCACCAAGACCTACAACTAAATGTCTCATTTCTACTGCAACCATGACCTACGACAAATAAATTCATACTCGAAGGAAGCATCAAACAAATTTATGGAAACATTGACAAGTGCAACTTTATTAAAGTTAAGTGTAAACTAGTCAAAAGAATATGCTAGTATTAAACAAGTCAACAAATCATATTGCAATTTCAATAATTATAACTAGACGTCTAAATCTAATTGGACCAAAAGGTAAGTTTTGTGATGGAATATTCGAAAAGTGTCTCCTTTTCTCCGATCTGATTGTTTGGTGGTCGAATCAGGTTTGGGCAGTGATGAAACGAGAGAAAGAAGGATAGTGGAAAAACATTGTCAGTGTGCGTGCGTACGTGATATTTGAGGGATTGTTTTCATAAAAATGAAGTATTTGGAGAATGAGATATTATTTTTGGAGAGCTTTTTTAAGAGAACAAAAACTCTATTTGCAAATTTCGAGAGAATGAGGGTAAGTTTTTTTAGAGAATAAGTTGAAAGGGTTTCTCATAGAAAAATAAATAATAAAATAAACTTTAAAAAATAAATTAAAAAAAAAAAAGCATTAGTTTTACATTTCTAAGGATTCTTTTAACTCTAGCCATGCAATAACCGTGTAAACTAATTTAAAAAAAAAATTGATTTATTTTATAAAATAATACGCACAACGTTTCCATAGATAATATATAATTTACTCATGGACTCATATCCACGAATAATTTTCTATAGATATATAAATATTTTCTTGTAATGTTTTTCAAATAGACAAAATGTTTTTGGCCATGTTTCAGAAAACTTTAAATAATCAAATAAAGTCACATTTGTTAGAGGTGGTGGTGGAGAAGACAATAGAGTTTCTTTTCTCCCATTTTTTAAAATAGGAGGAGAGTTAGGATGTGGATGGTAATTAGGTAGTGGCTGAGATAGAGAAGGAGATGATAAAGTATAAGGTATATAATTACTTATTAATTGGTGCTAATTGAAAGAGGAACATAGGAAAAGATTATTAGAACAATGAGTAGTAATGAACTCATCATCGTGACTAATAGTTTTACTTTCATGTAATATTGTGTTTCCTACAACTTCATTATCACAATTTATAAGCCTTTAGAATTAGGTATGCATATTAGTAGTGTAACTTGAAAGTGAATTACTTTATGAAATTTATAGTGTTGTGTAGCCCTAGAATGTAATGTCAGTTCCGTGTAAGATAAGTAACCATCATTTTAATTTATTTACTATCATTAATTTATGTAAAACAACATTATATACTTGAATAAAAAATAATTATATACTAATTAGAATACATTCATACACTCTAGTTAGTATTTCCTTTTAAAAATTAGACATAAGATTTGTAAGCAATCCATGCAATTAATTAATTGTATTAATTATAAAACTAGTAATTGCCTCTTTTTTAATCCTTTGGTTTACATAGAGTTTTGTATTCATTTAATGATTTTGCACGTTTGTGTTTAAGTTTTTTTTTGGTTCCTTAATTTGAATGATTTTTTTCATTTAGATTTTTTAAGTAAATGGTCAATTAAATATGAATTTTTATGCCTTTGACATTTAAAAACTCATATTAAATTAAGTTATTTTATAAAAAATTTAAATTTTGTAATGAAAACTCTTATAACGTTCTAAGCATGTACGAAAAAAGTAATCCAATTTTTTTAATGATAAACTGCTTAAAAACAAGGACCTAAAACAAAATTGAGAAATTTTTTGAGACTAAAGTTAAAGAATATTTTAATAGAAAGTAAAAACAAATTTTAAAAAATTTATAGGAACTACACACTTATTAACCCTTTAAATTTTCCATCTATTTACCATATATTGTTGAAATATTTTATTGATATTTTGATTAATTATTATATTTCAATAATAATATGTGTACATATCACTTTATTTAATGATATTAGTTCTTCATCAATTAGAATCTTTCATTGATTAGTGATTAAATTAATTAATATGAATTATACCAAAAGAACAACAATTAATAAATTTATGGACATAAATTATGATTTATACCAAAAGAAATATGAGGCTACATTGCACACCTTCAAATCTTCTAACAACTCTGTTTTGATGTGTTGGTTGGGCTTGTTAATTTTAAAGACAAAAAATACTTGAGTGAGTGAAAAACTGTATAAATCTTTTTAGTTGTGTGATTAATTTTAAAAAAGTACCAAAGAATTAAAATAAAATAAAAAGAACTAATTTTATGCTTCCAATTTTATAGATGAAAAAAAAAGAGCAAAACAAGACAACTCTTTAAAGGACCTTATTCAATAAGATGAAAATTAAAGCACTTACACTCTGTTTTATCTAAAAAAAATGGAAATACATTTCAAAATATGAATATTTCAATTTTCATTTATTGAAGTTCACAACCATGTGACTACATAATTCAAACCCATAAGTACTAGCAACATCCTCCAACTTTGTTTATAAATATATTGAAATTGCAGCTCATTACAAAGGAAAGTACACGTCTGATGGGCATTTAATCAAAGGCATACCAAGGGAAGACAATCTATATAGACCAAATCAACTGATGATCTTTTTATCAAAACAAACGATAATGTGTTCTAAATCAGACTTATTTTGAGTTGGTTTACATAAAATATGTGGTTTAAACCCAATATGATCCTCTATAGCTTTGAATATCGAGGCACTTTTCTTTTGTTTTAGACCACATGATGTAATACCTTTGTTATGAAGGATGATCTTTAGATCTTGTAAATTTTAGATGCCAAATTATAGTAATCCTTTCGGTACATCGACAAACAAGTATAATGCTTGTTCCACTCGTGAGTCCATAATTGAAGTCTATTAATCTTGTTAACATCACTGTATAAATTCGGCCAATAATTATCAAAATCAATCATTGAAACACCTTTCAACTGATATAATAAACAAAACTAAAAATTATTTTCCAAGAATATGTAATAATCATAATAGTAGCAAAAAAACAATTTGGTTTTAATAAAAACTTACATGTTCCCATTTTAACTTCACATGTGTGATACAAGAGTTTGGTTCAGGATTAGTTTTATTGGACGGTCAAAAACTGTGGATTGTAAATTTTGTTGGTGGTTGTTTGACACATTTTTCTAACACACAAAATGTTCTTAGACATATTTCAGACAACTTAAAATACTCAAATGGAGTCACTTTTGGTGGAGGTGGTGGTGGAGGAGATGGTTGAGTTCTTTTTCTCCCTTTTTTTAGAATGGGAAGAGAGATAGGGTGTGGATGAGATAGAGAATGAGATGACAAAGTATGAGATATGTAATTACTTATTGGTGCTAATTGAGGTGATGCAAGAGGAACATAGGAAAAATTATTAGAACAAAGAGTAGTAATGAATTCATCATCGTGACTAATAGTTTTGTTTTCATGTAATATTGTGTTTCTTACAACTTCATTATTGCAATTTATAGGCCTTTGAAATTAGGCGTGCATATTAGTAGTATAAGTTGAATATGAATTAATTTTTTGAATTTCTAGTGTAGTGTAGGCATAGAATATAACGTGACTTCCGTGAAAGATACGTAAATCATTTAAATTTAATTATTATTATTAATTTATATATAGCAACATTATATACTTTATTTATGTAAAGCAACATTATATAATTTATGGGATATTCGAAAATTGTCTCCTTTTCTCCGCTCTGATAGTTTGGTGGTCGAATCACGTTTGGGCGGGGATGAAAAGAGAGAAGGAGGGATAGCGGAAAAACAGTGTCCATGTGCGTGCGTGCGTGATATTTGAGAGATTATTTTGATAAAATGAGGTATTGGGAGAATGAGATATTATTTTTGGAGAGCTTTTTTAATGGAACAAAAATTATATTTGCAAATTGTGAGAGAACAAGGGTGAGTGTTTTTAGAGAATAAGTTGAAAGGGTTTCTCACAGAAAAATAAATAATAAATAAATATATAAAAAAACGTTAGTTTTACATTACCAAGGATTCTTTTAACTCTACCCAAAGAAGAAACGTGGAAACTAATTAAAAAAAAGATTTAATTTATAAAATAATAATCACGACATTTCGATAAATAATAAATAATTTACTCATGGACTCAGATCCACAAATAATTTTCTATAGATATATAAATATTTTCTTTTAGTTTTTTGTTTCAAATAGACAAAATGTTATTGGCCATGTTTCAGACAACTTTAAATAGTCAAATAGAGTCACATTTGCTAGTGGTGCTGTGGAGGACACAATAGAGTTCTTTTTCTCCTATTTTTTAAAATGGGAGGAGAATTAGGGTGTGGATGGTAATTAGGTGGTGGCTCAGATAGAGAAGGAGATGATGAACTATAAGGTATATAATTACTTATTGGTGTTAATTAAAAGAGGGACATAGAAAAAGATTATTAGAACAATGAGTATTAATAAACTCATCATCATGACTAATGGTTTTGCTTTCATGTAATATTGTGTTTCCTACAATTTCATTATCACAATTTACAGGACTTTGGAATTAAGTATGCATATTAGTAGTGTAAGTTGAATATGAATTACTTTTTGAAATTTATAGTGTAGTGTAGGCCTAGAATGTACTGGCAGCTAGGTGTAAGATAAGTAATCATCATTTTAATTTATTTACTATCATTAATTTATGTAAAACAACATTATATACTTGAATAAAAAATAATTATATACTAATTAGAATACATTCATACACTCTAATTAGTTTTCCTTTTAAAAATTAGACATAAGATTTGTAAGCAATCCATGCAATTAATAAATTGTATTAATTATAAAACTAGTATTTGCCTCTTTTTTAATCCTTTGGTTTACATATAGTTTGTTCATTTAATGATTTTGCAAGTTTGTGTTTAAGTTTTGTTTTTGTTTCCTTAATTTGAATGATTTTTTTCATTTAGATTTTTTTTAGTAAATGGTCAATTAAATATGAATTTTTATGCCATTGACATTAAAAAACTCATATTTAATTAAGTTATTTTAAAAATTAAATTAAATTTTATAATAGAAACTTTTATAACTTTCTAAACATGTACGAAAAAAATAATTCAAATTTTTTAATGATAAACTGCTTAAAAACAAGGATTTAAAACAAAATTGAGAAACTTTTTGAGACTAAAGTTAAAGAATTCTTTTATAGGGAGTAAAAACAAATTTAAATTTATAGGAAGTACAAACTTATTAACCCTTTAAATTTACCATCTATTTACCATATATTGTTGAAATATTTTATTGATATTTTAATTAATTATTATATTTCAATAATAATATGTGTACATATATCTTTATTTAATTATATTAGTTATTCATCAATTAGAAGCTTTAATTCATTAGTGATTAAATTAATTAATATGAATTATGAATTTTACCAAAAGAACAACTATTAATAAATTTATGGACATAAATTATGATTTATACCAAAAGAATTATGAGGCTACATTGCAAACCTTCAAATCTTCTAACAACTCTGTTTTGAAGTGTTGGTTGGACTTGTTAATTTTAAAGAAAAAAAAAATATTTGTGTAAAAAACTATATAAATCTTTTTAGTTGTTGTGATTAATTTAAAAAATGTACCAAAGAATTAAAATAAAATAAAATAAAAAGAACTAATTTTATGCTTCCAATTTTATAGATGAACAAAAAAAAAAGAGTAAAAACAAGACAACTCTTTAAAGTACCTTATTCAATAAGATGAAAATTAAAGCACTCACCCTTTGTTTTATCTAAAAAAAATTGGAAATACATTTCAAAATATGAATATCCCAATTTTCATTTATTGAAGATCTCAACCGTGTGACTACATAATTCAACTCAGTACTAGCAATCACCTCCAACTTTATATATATATATATATATTGAAATTGTAACTCATTACAAAGGGAAGTACACGTCTGATGGACATTTAATCAAAGGCATATCAGCGGTGGGAAGACAATCTATATAGACTAAATCAACGGATGATCTTTTTGTCAAAGCAAACGATAATTTGTTCTAAATCAAACGTATTTTGAGTTTGTTTACATAGAATATGTGGTTTAAACCCAATATGATCCTCTATAGCTTTGAATATCGATGCACTTTTCTTTTGTTTTAGACCACTGATGTAATAATACATTTGTTTTGAAGGATGATCTTTAGATCTTTATCTTTGTAAATTTTAAATGCCAAATTATAGTAGTCCTTTGGGTACATCGACAATTCCATAATTGAAGTCCATAATTGAAGTCTATTAATCTTGTTAACATCATTGTATAAATTCGGCCAACAATTATCAAAATCAATCATTGAAACACCTTTCAACTGATAACATAAACAAAACTAAAAATTATTTTTCAAGAATATGTAATAATCATAATAGTGGCAAAAATGTAATAATCATAATAGTGGCAAAAAAATACCATTTGATTTTAATAAAAACTTACATGTTCCCATTTTAACTGCACATGTGTGATACAAGAGTTTGGTTGATGATTAGTTTTATTGGACGGCTAAAAACCGTGGATTCTAAATTTTGTTGTTTGACACATTTTTCTAATAGACAAAATGTTCTTGAACATATTTTAGACAAAATGTGCAATTTTGGCCTCCCTAATTTATAATAAACAATTTTGATCCCTCACATTTATCCTCTTTATAATTGTTTAGCCCCACCTATTTTCCCTCCAAACTTTTGCTGAGACGACACTTTCTAATGATTTGGTATCTTTGTCACTTGGCCATAATGGTTATTATTTAAATTTTAAAAAATAAAATCAGGAGAGGCAAAGGCTATGAATTTTTTTTTTTTCCTTTTTTCTTCATTTCCCCATACTAAATCCAGAAGAAAAAAAAAAATTAATCAACTTTTGAGGGTGCCATCCAAATTCGTGCAAAAACTCTAATTAGCGTTCCACCACCTTACAAAATCAAACCAACTTAAACTCCCTTATTTGGTTACATTATCCTCTCTAAGTTCAATCATCCATGTATACCATAGGAAACATGGCCAGATTAACATATTTTTCAGCATGATTCTGACACTGTGTCATGTGGTGATGATGACACTGGCAACTTGCTTGACGATGTGGATGCGTTCAAATACGTTGATTGAGTAGTTGTGATCGACGATCGATGGTTATTCCATTGACATAGATTTTGTTGAACTGAAACATTTGAGATATTGAAATGAAAAAATTGAAGGAGGCAATCACAAAGAGAATGGGAAAAGGTGAGAGAGTTGCAGATCATATTAGAATATGGTCATGGTGGTGGAAAATTGATTAGTCTTTAACACTCTCTCTCTTGAATTATTTTACTTTTTTAAATAATTAATTTTGCTTTATTTTTTTATATTTTAATTTAAAATAATATCTACTATGGCCAAGTGACTTGTGACTAGCGCATCACAATGAGGTAGCTTTGGCTAGCCCAATGTTTTTTAAGTAAGTTGGTATATATTTATATTTACCTAGCCCTAATAGTATATATTTAGATATCCCAAATATGAATCTATATATTTATATGTACCTAGTCCAAATATTTTTTTGTTGAAAAAATTTTATGGTGAGGGATGATATCTCAGTCAAAAGTAGAGAAATTAAATCTTAGAGATCAATAATCACTTACAAATGAATTTATATTAGTAAAAAAAATATAACAAAAATAATTAATTTATTAATTTATATTTAGTCCAAACAATTAGTACCAATAACCCGATATAATATTGAAATTATTAAAATAATTAAAAAATTTAATAAATAAAACATTACTGTTTAGAAATTGGAAAAGGAACTAAAAAATATTACATGGAAAACGATACTGTAAGTATGCTTAACACATAATCAGTTATATGTAGATGAATTACTCCTTGAAGCATAGTCAAACTCAATGTTTCTAAATAGCTTATTATTTTTCAGTGTTTATTTCCTTTGTTGTTCATATAATTAACATTTACTGTAAGTATTAATTTTAATTTCTTTTATTGGTTAAGTGGTTTTTTTTTTAAATTTAAATATAATTGTAAATGTTTTTCTGTTAATTTTAATTATTACTTTTTATTTATTTATATTTGATCATTCATAAATTTAATCACATAATAGTCTCTATGCATTAGAGTTTGTATGCATTATTGTCATTCTAATTTACAATAATACTTCAAATTTAAATAATATTACTGATATTTAAAAAATAAAGTCTTTCATTTTTAATAGTATTTCACGATCAAATTGTATTGTCATCTAGCATAGTTTAAGTAGATGAAGCAAGATGCACATATATATATATATATCAACAACGTTGTGAAACTTTGTCAACTACACTTTAACCTTAGTTATACATTTAAGATCCTTTAAAATTAGGCAACCTTGTTGATTATCAACTTATATCAACTTGAATTTAAATAAAATATTTGTATCAACAGAACAACAAAGCAACATTCACGCACAATTAATTAAATATTAGCCATTCTAGTATGAATCACCAAAACCCTCAATTGTTTCCACAAACCCTATTTCATCTTTATTTAACCCTAAATAATTTTCAGATTTAAAAATTTATTGAGGGATAAAGAGAGTTATCATAATAATATAGCATTTTTTAAAATTAGCAATAATAATAATTTAAAGCTTAAATATATAATTGGTATCCGTAATTATTATTTTTTTATCTTTGCTTTTTGAAAATATTTTTTTTATCTTTGCTTTTTTGTTTTAGCCTTTGTAAAATTGATTTTTATTAAAATATATTTTTATAATATACATAATATTTAATTTTAGTCTTTCAATTTTAGGGATATAAAAAACTGTAAGAACCAATTTCAACAAAAACTATTTTTGCAAAAAGACTCGAACAAAATAACAAGGACCAATAAAAAAAAAAAAAAAGCAACGACCAATTTTGAGGATTAATTTTAGTCCTTGCATGGTCAATTTTTTGGTTTTTTCTAATAATGATTGTGGTGTGTTTTGGGGACTTTCAATCAATCAATACATTTCTCATCAAAAACAACAACAATCAATAAATTTATACACGTAAAATCAATAGAAATATGAGGCTACATTGCAATCCTACAAATCTTATAACAACTTTGTTTTGATATGTTTGTTGGGCTTGTTAATTTCAAGAAAAAAAAAAATAATACTTGAGTCAAAAATTGTATAAATCTTGGTAGTTGGATGATTAATTTAAAAAAGTACCAAACAAAATTAAAATAAATTAAAGAACTAACTTTATACTTCCAATTTTATAGATGAAAAAAAAGGAGCAAAACAAGACATCCCTTTAAAGGACCTTATTCAATAAGATGAAAATTAACGCACTCACAATTTGTTTTATCTATATAAAATTTGAAATACATTTCAAAATATAAATATCCCAATTTTGATTTATTGAAGTTCACAACGGTCTGACTACATAATTCAACACTAGCAACCACCTCCAACTTTGTTTATATATATATTGCAATTGCAATTCATAACAAAGAGAAGTACACGTTCGGTGGACATTTAATCAAAGGCATACCAAGCGGTGGGAAGACAACCTATTTAGACCATATCAATTGATGATCTTTTATCTAAGCAAACAATAATTTGTTCTAAATAAGAGATAATAAATTTGAACATATTATTATTATAGTTACTAACAACATTACATTTGAACATATTCTCACAAAGGTAACCCTTCCCTACAAACATACGACATTTAGAGAGAATAAATTTATCTCCCTTAAATACACATTTGAAACCAAAGTTATTAAGTAAAGGAACATAAATCAATTCTTCCTAACATCAGGAACATAAAATACATTTTTAAGGGTAAGTATTTTTCTAAAAGTGAATTCAATCACCATTGTTCCTTTCCCTTGGACTTGGACATTTGAGGCATTTCTCATGTACAAAACACTGCTGTAAGACCCATAATTTTAAAGTACACTTTATGTATTTTATATATTTTGGATTTTGGCTCGGAGGCTTTTTAGCCAAAGTTAAATAATATTATGGAGTTTATAGGATCAAAAAGTTATTTTGACACCGTTTAGAATTACTCGTCGATAAATAAATTTAAATTAAGTGCGGTAAATCCTTTACGGAGAATTTAATGCGTTACGGGTGAAATGGTAATTTAACAAATATCTAGATATTTGAGATATTTGTTAAGTTATATTTAATATATATATATATATATATATATATATATATATATATATATATATATATATATGTTTGCTTTGGAGAGAATTAGAAAGAAAGGAAACTAGAAGAGGAAAAGGAAAAGAAAATAGTATAAAAAAGGAAAGAAGGAAAAAGGAAGAAAGGAAAAACAAAGAAAGAAAAAGAAAGGAAAGAAAAGAAAATTTTCCATCTTCTACCTCTGACCCGCGAACCCATTTTCCTCCTCCTCCCATTTTTCATTTTCGTTGCTTCCTTTTCTTCAAAACTAGTGACCCAAGGTTGGGTGAGTGCTAGAACAAAGATTTCGCAACTCCACTCTTCCTCTTTGATTCGAAAACGAAGAAAAACGGTATTTGAGATTCAAACACAAACCCCTCCGTTTCTTCCAGATCCAAGCTTCATTTCGCGAAGAGTTAGAAGGGAAAGATGCTCACTACCGTGCTACAGCGCTAGCGGACTAGTTTTGGAAGCGGTGTTGCGAGCGGAAAATTTACCGGATTTACTCACGGTGCCGGAAACGCACGTTTGAGCTAACGTTAAGGTAAGGGCTCCTTCCAAACTTTTAGTTTGCATCTAGGGCCTTATTTGTCGTTGTGTGGAAACGAATTGTGTTAGGATTGGAGTATTGTTTTGGGGAAAATGATTTTACCTCATGTATGTAAGATTTTGAATAAATGAAATTTATTATGTTGATTTGTGTTCATCGTATTTGGCATGTTCATACTTGATGTTTGTTGATTGATGTGTTTTGGTGTGAATTATGAATTGAATGTGAGAATTTGTTTGAGTTTGTTTTGTGTAGAATTTGAAAACCATTAAGTTAAATGAGTATTAAGAATGGGGAATCTCTTAATGTCTTGTTTACTTAATGTGTGTTTGTTTGTGAAAAATCGTTTAAGTTAACTAGGCGTTAAGAATGGGGAATCTCTTAATGTCTCGGTTACTTAATATTTGTTTTTGAAAATCGTTTAAGTTAACTGGCGTTAAGAATGGGGAATCTCTTAATGTCTCGGTTACTTAATATTTGTTTTTGAAAATCGTTTAAGTTAAATGGGCGTTAAGAATGGGAATCTCTTAATGTCTCGGTTACTTAATATTTGTTTTTGAAAATCGTTTAAGTTAACTAGGCGTTAAGAATGGGGAATCTCTTAATGTCTCGGTTACTTAATATTTGTTTTTTGAAAATCGTTTAAGTTAACTGGGCGTTAAGAATGGGGAATCTCTTAATGTCTCGGTTACTTAATATTTGTTTTTGAAAATCGTTTAAGTTAACTGGGCGTTAAGAATGGGGAATCTCTTAATGTCTCGGTTACTTAATTTGTTTTTTGAAATCGTTTAAGTAACTGGGCGTTAAGAATGGGGAATCTTCTTTAGTTGTTTCGGTTACTTAATATTTGTTTTTGAAAATCATTTAAGTTAATTGGGCGTTAAGAATGGGGAATCTCTTATGTCTCGGTTACTTTATATTTGTTTTTGAAAATCGTTTAAGTTAACTGGGCGTTAAGAACGGGAATCTCTAAATGTCTCGGTTACTTAATGTTTGTTTTTGGAAATCGTTTCAGTAAATGAGTATTAAGAATGGGGGATCTCTTAATGACTTATTTACTGAATGTTTTGTTTTGAAAATCGTTAAGTTAAATGAGAATTAAGAATGGGGAATCTCTTAATGTCTCGTTTACTTATGTGATGTTTTGGTAAATCGTGCTGACCCGCGATAGGTGGCACCTTGGTAAACGGTACGGGTCCGTGATAGACAGTACGTTTACGATTTACGTTTGGTAAGTTGTGGCTGACCCGGGATAGGTGGCACCTCGGTAAACAGTACTGACCCGTGATAGGTGTACGTTTACGACTTACGTTCCTGAGGGAATTGTGTTTGTCCGTGAGAGACTGCACAGGAGTTTGTCCGTGAGCGACTACGCCCTAGTTTAAGTTAAATAAGAATTAAGAACGGGAATCTCTTAATGTCTTGTTTACTTATGTGAGTTTTGGTAAATCGTGTGTGACCCGCGATAGGTGGCTCCTTGGTAAACGATACGGGCCCCGTGATAGGCAGTACGTTTACGATTTACGTTGGGTAAGTTGTGCTGACCCGTGATAGGTGACACCTCGGTAAACAGTACTGACCCGTGATAGGTGGTACGTTTACGACTTACGTTTCTTGGTGAATTGTGTTTTTCAGTGAGAGACTGCACATGTGTTTGTCCGTGAGAGACTACACCCTGTTAAATTGTGAATTGTTGGTTCATTTTGTCTGCGTAGCATTGTGTTATAAGTGTTAAGTGTATGTTTTGGAATTTGGTGATAACATGTTTGATTGTAATACCATTTAGAAACCCATGTTGTTGTAGTATTGTGTTATAAGTGTTAAGTGTATGTTTTGGAATTTGGTGATAACATGTTTGATTGCAATACCATTTCGAAACTCATGATGTTGTAGCGATTGCGTTATCATTGCTAAGTGTTAAGATGTGGAATTGTGTATGAATGATATTGAGTTAGTTTATGTGTTTTTGGAGAATATGCAGGGAAATCGATTTCCCAATCGATTGGATGAGTTATAGGAACTTCCCTAATGTGACATAATCGATTTGCCAATCGATTTATAATATGTTTTCAAAACCAATTAAGAAAATCGATTTGGAAATCGATTTGGCTGGGCAGGAATTCAGCAAAAATCGATTTGGAAATCGATTGGCATTAAGTCAGGGGCTGAGATATGCTGTCAATTGATTGCCTAACCGATTGCCCAATCGATTGAATTTAAGTCAGGGGCTGAGATATGCTGTCAATTGATTGCCCAATCGATTGAATTAAACCCAGAATTCAAATTTCACTAAAAACCTTCAGGAAATCGATTGCCCAATCGATTGGATCAGTGAAAAATCCTCAGTTTGAGTTAGATGTTTGATTACTCATTAACTTATCCATGTCTTGATTTTTTATGTTTTCATTAGGGGATTGAGAACTTCATTTTGCTTTCATTTTTAATTGGCAAAGTATTGTATGAACTTTTCGCATATTGAAAATCCTGATAAGGTGCATGCTTAGTTGAAAAGTTATTTTTAGCATTTAAAACTTAAATGTTATGTGTTAACTGTTATATTCGGTTGGTGACCTTTACAATTATTGTGGAAATCTGGGCTTTGCCCTCAGACGAGAGTCAAGACGATCCTATCGGTTCGTACCCTACGAACGAAATGGAGATGGGAACGCTTGACTGCAGCTACGTTAGGAGGATCTCACGGGGCGCGTGGAGATCACTCAGGGTGTTTAGTTGTTTTGTAAAATGATCAGACTAGGTTGTCTCAGAGGGAACGGATGTCTTTCTTTTGGGGTTGCGTTTATTTTTAAACTGGAAGACTGTACTACTTTTGTTATGTATATATTTTGAATTCATGGATTAAGAATTTTTCCGCTGCTCGTAAATTCTGTTGACTTACTTGTCGTTGTATTACGACTTAAATATTTATCCAAACGTGTGTTACCTTATTTATTTTCCTGTTTTATTTTAATTCCTTTTGAAAAAAAAAAATACACTCACGCTTTGAAAAACGGGGTGTTACAACTGCCATCTTTTTCATCAATGGTCTTAAATAGTTCTTTGTTTTTTCAAACATGATGGGCAGCACCAGAGTCTATCCACCAAGATTCAACATCTTCAATCATGTTGAGTTCAGAAATGACAACAACAAGATTATCTTTTGTTGCACTTGAATTCTTCTCTTTGATCTTCCTTTTCAAGAACCTGCACTCATTTTTAAAATGTCCTAGTTTTCCACAATGATAACAACTTCCTTTTCTTTTCTTTCTCTGCTCATCATTACCATTGTTTTTCATGAGATTTATCAAAATCTCGATTTGTTTTCTTAAAACTTTTGCTTGAATTTCTTTCTTCCATTACATGGACCTTTACATGAGAAAATTGGTTTTTAATATCATTTTGTTTAAAGTACTCTTCTTCTAAATGAAGGTGATTATCCAATTGCTCAAGATATATGTCCTCATTCTTATGTTTCATGATTTTTTGAAATCTTTACACAAAGGTGGAAGTTTATCTATTATGGAGGATACAATAATTATTTCATCCATGTGCATCTAATGTTGTTTGTAGTTATTAAGAATGCGTTCAACCTCATGAATTTGTTCTATTATTGATTTATTATCAACCATTTTATAATTATTAAATTGAGAAACAAGAAACTTCTTACTATAGCATTTTCTTGCATGTATCTTGACTCTAATTTCTCTCATAGTTCCTTTGCAGAAATGCTACTTTGATATATATCGAACAAGGAGTCAGACATACGAATGAGAATATGGACCATGCATATATAGTCCCATTTCTGGTTTCTCTTGTTTCTGCTAATGTTCCATTTCCTTCTCTTGTGGTCTTGTGGTGTTCATAACATACACCGCCTTCAAAGTTGTTATAAGGAATTTCATCTTTTTCTGCCAATGAATAAAGTTTCCTCCATCGATTTCTTAAAATTCACAAAATTAGAAGTTATTTCTTTGAGTGATGCAACCATTGATGAAATATAAAATCGAACCTAAAGATTATCCAATCTTTTGTTGGGGGTATACTACAAATCTAGAACAAGAAGAAGATGAAATTGATGATAATGAATGTTGCACAAGTATATTTCAAAGCGTGTGTATCACACTAAGCTTTAGGTTCGATTCTCCCCATCAATCAATATATTTATATATTGGATGCCAACCGATTAACTAGCGATTACATATCTCATACTACTTCTGTAAGACCCATAATTTTAAAGTACCCTTTATGTATTTTTGGTGTATTTTGGATTTTTGGCTCGGAGGCTTTTTAGCCAAAGTAATAATATTTTTGAAGTTTAATATGATCAAAAAAGTTATTTTGTTGCCGTTTGGAATTACTCGTCGATGAATGGATTAAATTAACTGCGGTGAATCCTGTACGGAGAATTTAATGCGTTACGGATGAAATGGTAATTTAACAAATATCTAGATATTTCGAGATATTTGTTAAGTTATATTTAATATATATATTTGTGTTTGTTTGGGGGGAAAAAGAAAGGAAAACCAGAAGGAAGGAAAAGGAAGAAAAGAGTATATAAAGGAAGAAGGAAAAAGGAAGAAAGGAAAAACAAGGAAAGAAAAAGAAAGGAAGGAAAATTCGAATTCCATCTTCTTCCTTTGATCAACCGTGACCCATTTTCTCCTTCTCCCGTTTTCATTTTCGTCGCTTCTTTTCTTCAAAACTAGTAACCAAGGTTGGGTGAGAGTTAGAACAAGGATTTCGCAACTCCACTCTTCCTCTTGTTCGAAACGAAGAAAAACGGTATTTGAGATCCAAACACAACCCCTCCGTTCTTCTAGATCCCAAGCTCATTTCGCGAAGAGTTAGAATGGGAAAGTTGCTCACTACCACGCCACTGGTAGCTAAGGGGACCAATTTGGAGGCGACGTTTGCGAGGAATATTACCGTTTACACGCATGTACCGGGAAACCACGTTAAATCTAACGTAAGGTTTAAGGGCTCCTTCCAATCTTCTAGTTTGCATTTAGGACTTATCTGTGGTTGGTGTGGAAGGGAATTTGTCAGGGTTCATGTATTGATTTGGGAAAAACCGATATCTAATGCTTATGGGTAAAACCTTAGAGTTTTTTGGTTATATGGATGATTTTATTGTAAATGACCTAAAAATCACTTGTGTGATTATGTGTAAATGAAATTGATGTGTTGAATGAAATTGTGTGTTTGAAGTTTATTGTTGTGACTTGTGAGTTCGTCGTTCTTTGACGTGTTCTAAGACTAATACCGATGAATTGAAATGATGTTTTGAGTGGCGTTGGAAATTGAATTAGATAAAATGTTTGAGTGGTTTGGTTGTGAAATTGGAAAACCATTAGAGTCTAAACGAGTATTAAAATGAGGGAATCTTTTAATAC
>PGTU02009806.1:0-17115 GCA_002896215.2 Cicer echinospermum
CATATTGGTGATGTAAATGTTAGTACAACAAATGAAAATTTAACATTGAAATATGTTCTTGTGGTTCATGACTTAAAGAAGAATTGTTATCTGTTGGAAATTTGCTTTCTAATTACATTGCATTTTGAATTCACCTCTTTTGACTTTATTATTAAGGACCAAAATCAAAGGATATTGCATGGGTGGGCATAAGAAAGGGCATTGTACACACTCGATATGAGACTGTCAGAGGATTTAAGTGGCAATAAAGGAGGTTCACTCTTTGCCACAATTTGGCATCACTGACTTGGTCATCAAAACATCAAAAATCAATCCTTTGTTAAAAGATAAGATCAATGTAACACAATGGATATCAAACATGTTGTTTGTGTTAGTTGTCAAATGGAAGAAAAGGTTGTAAATTGTCATTCCAAAGTTCTAATAAATTTCTGAATTTCCTCTTGACAAATCTATGCGACTTTGCAGACCCCACCTACAACTTCTCTATAAAAACTTTGATATAGCATCTTTTTAATATGATTATTCACGGTTCTCATGGATTTATCCTTTAAGAAAAGTCAGGATTGCTAGATTGCTTTAAGATTTCAAAGATTAGTTAGATAAATCAGTCTTGACAGAAAAAATAAGATTTTTCAATGTGATGGTGCGGAGAATTCAAACTCCAATGCTTGTCTAAATCACCTCTCATACTGTGGTATAACTATCATGACTCATGCTAGGACCCCAAATAAGATGGCACTGTATAGACGGAATATCGCACATATTTTAGACGATTGCGACTAACCATGATATCATCTCAATATTCTATTCAACTTATGAAGTTGATATTTTTTCTAACGGTTGAGAAATATATGATAACCAAGTTGCCTTTGATATACATTGAACAAATGAGCCATAATATTTAAGCTAAGCTTTTCACGACACATCCACAAGTATATCCAATGGCTTGCGGGTGATCACGTGATGTCAATGTTTCCCTCAACGTGAAGTATTAAAGGTAGATAATAAAGTTTTGCTCTGTGTTTTTAATATCAGAGTACATTCCAATGCACAAAGGGTAATATGTTTGGATCCAAAATCAAAACGTGTATACATCTCTCGTCATGTTGTCTCTTTGATGAAACCCTTTCGAACCATCAAAACTGTATTTCTTCTCATCCATTCTAGAACTCAACTGAGTTTTTCTAGTGCTGATATAAGACGATGGTTAGACTCCAAGTTATATGCAACACAGTACTACTAGAAACAAGCTAGTGATTCAATTTTGGAGGATAATGAGTAAATCATTCCAACATATCAATTCAAATCCAATGATGTTAATCAATGTACCTTTGTGATCAAACTGATTTTGCAGATGTTGTGACATATTAATTCACAAACCAAGATGAAAATGATTAATCTTCTCAAATTGAGCAACAAGACTAAAAATGTTTTCCTATGAGCAACACCACCATTGGAGAAGGAGCGTTGAACCACATTGAAGCAACTTCACAACTTCTACAAGTAACTCAGACACTTCAAATAAGAAGAACTGGCTCATTGACTGCTATCAGGCAGGTTTAGTTGCATAAGCTTACTCAAATGCCTGAGATTGGATTTTGATGAACTTTCAAGTCTCTGTAGTTAAACACATCACTATTACGTTATTGGTCGTTGCTCTCTTCTCTTTCACTAAATTGGAGTATGAGACAACTTGATGTATTATATAAATGATCTTTCTCCATGAAAACATTAAAGAGATTGTTATATATGGAGCAAACTTCCGGATTGTTAAAATCTCGACACACCAAATCATGTATGCTATATTGAAGAATCTCTATCAGTCATTAACACAAAGCGTTGTTGTGCTTTGCTTTTATCACTCTATACACCTTTCTGCTATCATTCTTAGGATTTCATCGCAACATCTAACATATTCTTCACTCTTCATTCCCAAAACAAGTTCAGTGGCCACATTGATTTTAATTATATGTTATATATTTTTAGTTGAAAGCAACAATACTACGTCTTTATTACTAAATTGATTTGTCCCAAAATCGTCAGTCATAAGTTCGCTATAAAGACTTGGACCTTTGCAACTATTTTTCGACGGCATAAACATTCCATTGCTTCAGGATCGTTCTTTTCTCTAACTCAATAAAGTATTTCAATGATTGTTCTCTATAAACAAATATGCTCAGTGCAAAGCCATGGCCACACACAGTTTCACCTAAAGTCCCAAGCGTCATCTAATCTAATAATGTTATTGTTGATGCTATAGATTTTTGCTTACATTGTAGGTGCACACTGAATATTTTACTTTCACTCGTACCGTAATATCCCATTCATGTTGTTCAAATCCCTCTTCGCCGCGAGCCCACTGTGACTAGATAAGGTGCTAAGTACATTTGGGTTATCTCAAGGGCACACAAAGATTAAAGGTGTTGCGCTAACGCTTTACAACATTTCTCTTTCCTTGTATGGGTTTTAGTGACGCTAGAATTCGGTTCAGTATCATCACAAGACAAATAGTACTACATGTTTATTTGAGTCTTTACTTAGGTTGCATAATTGCATATCTTGGTCCTCTATAGAAGCCTAATAATCCATTATTGCTTGCTCTAGTAATGAAGCAGAATATCGCTCATGGCTCACATTGAATTTCCACCAAACATGGTTCTATCACCTATATCTTTCATGACACATGTGTTCTCTTCCTCGTGCTCCACAACTATTTATGATATGATACATTAGTGCTTCTACAATATGACATTAATCCGGTTTTCAATCATGCTTTGCACACAAACATATTGAAATTTGACTATCATTTTGTTAGTGAAAAAATAGCCATATGACTCTATTTATCGCTATCATTCCACATTATCACAACTCTCGAGACCTTTACCAACCATGGTGAATATATTCGTTTCCAAATTCCGCACCGACAAGCGAACTAGGTGTGTATCAATGCTCATCCTGCCACTTGAGGGACTGACATGATACGAAAACAATACATACAAAACCTTTGGTATATGTTAATTCTAAAATTACATAAGGACGAAAATTACAACAATCTTCAAGATATGGGGAGATTGCTATAAAGTCATTGTGTCTAATAATTTAAATTATCTTGCAACAGTTTCAAAATGAGATAGATGACAACTAGTTTGGGTCAATAACTTAAAAATACTCTTAATTATAAGCATGTACTTGTATTGTTTTTCATGTATAAATGTACTACTTCGTAAAAAATCAATTAAGATAAATTAATGCAACATTTCTTCAGTCGTAATAATGCTTAAATAAAAATGCCAATCAAATACATGCGAGAGTAGCAACTATAGCTAAAGTCGATATATATGCATGACACACACACAAGTTGACTACCATGCAGACACACTTAAAACAGTCATTTGATTAAGTATTAAATCACATGTGATCCGCTAAACAATCCATAACACGGTGGACACACTCTCTGTACTTTTTCGTCCTGCTTAATAAATGTATATTTGGTGTTATGAAGAAATTTGATGTGTATCATAAACTACATTTTTCCATAACATCTATATGCAGAAATTTGGTGTTCAATATGAAAAGTATTATATTAAGAAAATAAGTAATATGAGTGACGTGTAATTGTCAGATCTCTTAAACACAAACAAAAATAGCTATATTGTGGAGCATTGCAAAGCTACCATTTGTAGACACACCCTGACTATGACTTAGTAGTTTATGTGATTTAGTTATGATACAAAGGGGTTAAACATCATAATCAGAACCCACTTGGGAACTTTTCGGACAAGAAGTTAATAAACCCTTTTGGGATGCCATACCACAAGTGTAATTTTACAGTTCTCAACACTATAGAGGGATCATGTAAAAACACTATAGAGAGATGTAGATCAGAGTAAATAAGACAAAAGAAGATATATAGATCACATTTCACAAGAGTAACATTGAGCGAGTCAGAATATCAAGATCCATAAACCATATATCATGTGCCGGGTTTACTATACATGATCATTATTCAAAGGCTTGAAGCAAAAGCTAATTAAATTCTGGGCATTTAGGGGAGGCATAGTTATAGGAAAAAACTGATTAAGTATCCAGGTAGAAAATAACAGTTAACATCTCCAATCTTTTTATCTAGAAATAGTAAACACTAACCAGTACATTCTCACATCAAGGTATAATTGGACACAGAAGAGGGATGCCTTAGGAATATTTATGAATCATGAGAAGAACGGCCTTGATTTTGGTGTTTTCTGCTCGACAAGAAAGCTGATAGCACGTCCTGCTGCGAGCAGGGGTTTGGGCAGACTCACGCGATTTGCGTGTCAAAGACCTGGAACGCTGTCAATGGTTTGAACCATCCAAAAATCCGCAGATCGAGTACTCATGAGTAACTTTTTGACAATAAATTATTTTAGATTTTAGAAACAAAAGGAACATGAAGAATGCATCTCTTCAACTATCATGGAGCAACAACATGGCTAGCTGGAAATGTGACTACATTTTCAAATATATAGCTCACTAAATTGATAGACTAACTATGCAAAAGTATACATTTATTCGGCATGGTGCATGTCAAATAAAATAAAAAACCACAGCAGAAGTGAAGACCATGCATCTTCCTATCTCATTTAGTGACATTGTAACCTGAATTAAAAATCTTAGTTGAAAGTTCTTTTATTTTAATGTGATGCATATGCAATTGGAACTGAACCATCACCCCCACCAAGTTTCCAATGTAAATACAAATCGGGTAATATAATTGGGTGCTGACGTACAATGAATCTCCAACAAAAACCTATTTCTCCAATTGAACAAACACTGTAAGAACCTCATACTAAAAAATATGAGCGGTTTCTACCAAGACTAGAGGAAACACCTCTCAATCGATCAATTCTTGCAATAAAAAAAAAAACTTATGTTAGTTGAAAATATATGACAAAATGGCCTGGACTTATTATGAAGCTGTAAATTCTAAACAATGTGTCACTATAATCATCTTGAAGCCCCTCAATTCTCACCAAGAAGTACTTAGCACATCGAATATAATGCTTTTATCCTATGCTAGAAAAGTAAACATTCTCTTTGAAACCAATGTTTAGCCCATAATGTAGCAGCAACACACACCCCATATAGACTACTGCACAAGGACTACTAATGAAGAAACTTCATAACCTACTGCAATGCAGAGCTTATCACCTACATGAGACTGTTAATCAAAGTCCAAATCATTGAATATTTCATACAAGAGTTTATTTGCAAATCATTAACAGAATTTACACAACATTTTTATCACCTTTTTCAACCAAGTATAGCCAACAATAAATCAGCAAAACATTAAATACTATTCAAACACTCGTTTAATAGACATGGCAGACAACTAGCAAAAGAATTAAGGTGAAAACTTATAATGAAAATGAATGGCCATAATATTGTTTTTATGGTGCTGCAGGCAACATTTCAGTTTAAGATAAATAATGCCATTACCCAGGCTGCGTGTGCCCCAAGACACAGATCAGCATAGCATTTGTTACAGGTAGCTGCTAGAAGTAGGAACTCCATCGTTAAGTGAATTTGGTGCTGCTGAGGATTCATATCCATTATACTCTCTTCATTGTCTGCAGGGACATAAAGGATATATTGATTTAGTACATCAAGAAATAATCTTTGTTTGACTAATTAACTGAATTATTAATATATACAAAGATAAACTATATCACAAACCTAAAGGTGGAAAAATCCAGAGGCCTTGGCAGAAGAGACTTTAGCGGTCTCGTGCTCCATATAAGAAGATATCAACATTATTATATGCCATTCATGTCTAGGAGCTGATATATATCAGAAAAGGCAGCAATGTTGTGCACCTCATGCAATCAAACTCCCTGAACTTGACTTACTTTGGGGAAGCATGCGGAGTCAACTTTCAATGTAGACCCTCCTCTGATGCTTAGCTCTACTATGCATGAAAGGGTATTCTAATAATAGGGACACCTACATATAAAAATATTATATCTGCTAATTAAATATAAAATATACTATCACAAATGCGAAAAAGAATGACTGTCAAAAATACACACAATAAATTCTAGAAAGGACAAAATTCCACCCACACACGAAGATTGAAAACCGAGTTCTGGTTTATACATGATTCTATGTATTTGCATCACATCTGTATGTGTGGACTGAAAATGTACCTTGTATTTGACAGAATCTAGCTTGCATTGTTAAACAACATCCTAGAATCATTAGTAAAACTACCGGGTATAGATATGCCGTGCCAATAATCAATCCAGACAACATAAAAAGCAAGGAGCCCTATTGGCAAAACTATAGTGGGCTTATGATGTCTCGGGAATGAAAGCCAACCAACTGCTGCTGCCGAAGACCCTCTTCTGCGTGTAAATTTGGACGTAGAAGTTTCTGGTATTAAAAAATATGTTATTCAACTCACAAGATATTTGTCTATTAACATATATTTAAAAAATATGTAATTACCTGATTATAGTAGAGACCTCAAATCCAATGTTGCGACATCAGTGTGTGCTGCTCAAGAAGGTCAGTTACTTGTATGCACAGTTTCCACGATGATCAACAGCAAATTCACAAGGGCTCTTACAGCTAATTTTCAGGTTGTCAAGAACCCTAATGCATTAATAACATACAGCTAAGGAAATTTCAACACAGCTCAAAAACAAGAATATTTTGGGAAAAAAATGTTATTGACAATGGCACCCGTTTATGTCTTACAGAAATACGTATGATCCTATAATACTAAAGGAACCCACCCCAACAGTCACCAAAACTTTTAGGGACTCAAATTACACCTATCCTTTTAGGGAATATATAACACTATTTCTCACTAATTTCACAATTGAAACATGACTTACTTTTAAGAATCGGTATGGTGAAGCTTCTGTTTTTAAGCATATCAATAATGGGGGGTACACTTGTGAAACAAAGATTAACTAGAGAAAAATTGCACCAATAATTGTTTGTCGCGAGTGGGAGTTTGGCATGGAAGCAGAGAGAAACCACACAATCCTTATATTTTCTTAAGAACAAGTTATAAGAAAAAAAAAACATTAACAAAAGGAATTCTAAATTTGTTTTCTGTTCACGTATGGAGATAAGATTTTTCAACAGTATTCTGCAGCCGAATAAAGTTGAAGCCTCAGATTCTTAAGTTCCTGAAGACAATAATATGAGAATCAATCTGACTGTCCAATCATGTCACAACAATCAGATAAATAATAAAATCAACCAGTACCATTAGATTACATTACACAGCATGTTAATCCTTGAAACAGTGATAACTAATATTAATATTGCCACTTTGTTTCTCTTATGCACGTATTATTTAGTAGCCATTTGAATTCTGATTCCATCCACATAAACATGTTTATACTACATCCATTGACTTCAGGTCAAATTTCCAAACATCTCTTATTCATTTCAGGATATCAAGCTAAACAGTTCCAATAACATTTAAAAACTAAATAAAATCTGCACAATTAACATCACAATTTTAATAATAATTCAATCCCCTAAGTTTGTATAGTTTGACAACTTTAAATTTAACAAGCAATATTAAGTTATCCTAGGGCCGTGAATAGTTATTCCAGGATTAAGCTTGAACTATTTTATATATTAGCACTCACATTTTAGATTAAAGACTGTATGTCTATGAGATACAACACTGATTCGAACACATATGTTACATTTAATCATGTATATATTTTTAAAAATTATTACTATTATACATGTTGTATTTCTATCTACGTGCTTCATGAGATTTTGATTAAAATCACATTTACGAAACCTAATTGGGGAACCTACCAACTACATATGCAGATACAAAATCCACTCAAACAAATGAAACAAATGCAGATCTGACTCTAAAAATAGTTAAATAATAAACTAACAGAAAAAAGAAGAAAAAGAAACAGAGCGAAAAAGTGAGAATTATTCAGAGAGAACCTGCAAGGCGTTGCGAAGGTTTGTAATGGTGCATGATATGATGCATTTTAATAGGTAAATTTACAAATAAATATCAATATATATCACAATTTCTTTTCTCACAAGCACAGTACAAAAAGATAATACTTACCAATCAGACCAGTGTTTAACTTATAAAGAAAATAAAAACAAAACGTAGTTTACCTCCCTCCCTCTCTCTCTCTCACACACACACATCACACACATGCTTTCTTTTTATATGTAATAATAAAGAAGGGCCTAAATGCCTTAAATATATTTTCAATGATTCTACCTTTTTTTTTTTCTCTTCTTTTCAATTCTATTGTTTTTAAAGATGATAATAGACGAAAGGAAATTCAAAGTAGTGACAGGTTAGCATCTTTATTACCAATGATGACTGTACTTCATATCATTCAACAACAATAAAGGCCTCATTCATACTATAATCAGCCTCAAATCCTTGTCTAAAGTTAATGACCAAAATCAAGGCAATTCTAAAAAAAAGTGTGTTAGAAGCCACAATCCTCTTTCAGTTTTTCAATGGCAAAATTGCCACAGTATAAGATGAACATTCACTTGCAAGAAGTCAGCCTCTGGATTTCATACCATTTGAGCTTTATAAATTTACAGAACACTTAAAATTATGAAAATTCCATCAGAAAAATGATTATTTCATCAGTTAATGACAACAAGACACTATCTCAAACTAAAACAGAGTAATCTAAAAAATATAAATACCCTTTGGTTCTCTAAGCAAAACAAGTACATTCTCATAACACAACAAGCACCAAAGGAGAAAACTTTAACCTCTCTTCCTTTGCATTAAACTTCAGAAGGCGTCTTAGCGACAATCGACAAAGCATGAAGTTCCAGAATCCAACTCATCTGGAAGCAGATTATAAATAAGCCTATGCTCTTAACCAAACTCTTCCCTTCAAACTCTTCAAGAAACCTTTAACATTGAAATGTTCTCATCATCACTCCCTCTAAACACCAGCGATGTCCAGCATGTTGGATAAGACACATCTTCAACTTCCAATTACAATAGGAAAAAGCTCTTTTCAAGCTCTCCTTAATCTCTTCCTCTCGCCGCTCTCCTTCTTTCCAAATTCAACATTCTCACATCAAAATCAGAACTATTGTGATGAAATCACAAAAGGGTCACTCGATTCTCACAAAGCTATCATACTTTAGAATCAGAATCTCCAACTGAGTTAAATTCAGAAACACCCTTTTTCTCATCTTCACATAAAAGCAAAGTGCTTTTTTCTGCATCAATTTAAAGCATATTCAAAAACCCATTATTTTCTAGAAGGTGTTAAACTCTGTTTCACCCAGAAGCACACGAAATCGGCGTGACCCGAATGATTTCGTTAACGGGTCGACCCGAAACAAGCTTGAACCTAGCAAAGCAGCGAGACTTTGGTGAGAAACAGAGTCGGAATCAGCTTCGCGTATGAAATGTTTTTGTCACTGTCCAAGTAGGCTCGGACCCAAACCTGAGAACACAACCTTCGACTTTGTTGTCTTTGTTTTGAATTGGGGTTCGAGGGTTTGAGGTTTTTGCCGTAGAAGAGAAGTTGTTCGTGTATTTAGATTTGGGGTCTTGTAACGGATTGGAATAGGTTAACGATTTTTGAAGCTTTGGAGGGAGTTCTTCATAGGTTTAAGGGAAGTTGATGACGATGATGATGATTGTAATGGTTTGTTGGGAGTGTTTGGAAGGTGATGTTTGAAAGAGAAGATGATGTTTTTTGGTGTGATGACGAAAGGTGAGGTATTTTGTTGAAGAAGGAAAGAGGGAATTTGATGTGAATAATCGAAATGAAGATGAAGAGGGAATTGGTTGTGGATCATGATTGTTGTTGGCAGAAGCTATGTGCATTGCATTTGCAGTAGTTTTTTTTGGTTTGTTTTGGTTGAACGACTCACTGTACCAAGACAAAGAGAGGAGATTTCTTCTTATGGGGCTTTTTATTGATGGGTGGCCAAGATAGCTGGTTTTTTTTCTTCTCGGTTTTATCAAAAAGTCTTCAATTTGTGTTTTGTATTGACCATTTTATATTTTTGGGAATTTTGAAACATTAGAAGAGAACAGAAAAAATCATTTATTTTAATAATTACAATTTTCATTCAATTCCAATATTTTTATTTATTCGAAATGCTACCCAAGTAGAATTGAAAATAAAATTAGTTTGTAATTAAAGATGAAGTACATAATAAATTATTTGTCCAATATACAATGTGTTGTGTTCAAGTCCGATCATTAACAGTTACATATCGATGTGATGTTGTTTATGTCTTTAGTTTAATCGATAGTTGATATTAATATATGAGTGGTTATATATAGATGTGATACCTGCTAATTTTGTGGTTTTTCCAAATGCATACTTCAGAATTTATGTTTTGGTGAGATAAGTAACCAATACAAAATCGAAATTTCTGATGTCAAGATATATAAAGGGATAGGAGGTTAGATTTAGTGAGCAAGCAGGTATTGAAATATTATGAATTATTCTTGGGAAATTAGTACATGAATAGCTTATATGTTGATAAAAACTTAAGTAGGCAATTGCATCATATTTACTTACATGGAGTTTTCAAACTCAACTACTTACACAACCAACGACCATCTCTATATAACTGGTGCCAGAGATCTGCACACCATTAAGTCTCATATACAGGTTATTATTATGCTCTATTATCAATTCAATTTAACATAATGTTGTTTGAGTAACTTAAGGTAGTGTACTTAAATTTTTCCTTTTAAGATTCTGAAAGGTTTAGAAGTTCCTTTTATTTTTCTGTTACAATGATTCTCTTTTACTATTCGCCTTCAATTTTTCTTGGTTGTATATTTTTTTTTCAACTTCTGATTTGATTTATTTAACTTTTTTGGCGTCACTAGTAGAAAATTGGGCTTTTAAATACGGCATATTTAAGTGGTGCTTCGACTTAACAAATGAGGCGGAGCGTTGTCCGTATAAACGAGTTACAAGATGAGGCGGTGGAAATTTGTAAATAGTGAAAAACGATTAACACGGTGTTAGATTGACAACCGATTTATAAGATAATGTAAAAATAAAATAAAAAATTAATATATTCCATTTACTTCGTGGCTAAACGGTTATTTATTAAAACGACTTAATAAAATGAGGCGGTGGCAATTTTGTAAATATTTAGAATTTGTTTAATGCGGTTCTATTAATAACCGACTTATTAACTATAACTTTAACCAAGTGAAACGTTTTATCTTCCACTTTATTAACTATTCTATTATAAATCTTTTCTATTCATTCTCTAACCATATTTCCGATCTACACTCGCTCTGTTTAACACGTCGATTTCTTTATAATAGCCAAACTTCAACTCAGTTTCATGTCGATTTCTTTACAATCGTCAAACTCAGTTTCATCGCCGTAGTCAGTTTCATCGCCGTAGTCAGTTTCATCGCCGTAGTCAAACTCAGTTTCATCGCCATCTTCTTCCAATCGTGTTTCATCGCTCGCCACTGTTTCATCGCCACATTTCAGGTATGGCTTCATATAATAATCATTTAGATCAAATGATTATATGGAACAAAATATAATGTCAAATTCATTTTTTTTTCTAACTATTGTTTATTTACTTAATAGTTACTTATTTGTATCTCGTTATTTGAATAAGTGACAAGTGTGGATAAATTTTTCCAACTACTTTAAAAAAACTTCATAAAACCAATGAATTTTTTGTTGTTTTTTTTTTAAATAAAACCTGTTATTCTTTTGAAGAATAAGAAATCTCAGGGATTTGTCATAGTTATACAAACCGATTATGGTATGATTATTTGTTAAACATGAAATCTATAAGTGTGATACTATGTCATGTTAATATGTTAACATCTTTAGCATAGTTGTTTCATGGATGCAAGTACGTAATTTTTTACATGTTGTTATTGATTGTTTTTTATTATTTGTTGATAAAAATTATAAGTTGTTATTGATTGTATTTTTATTTGTTCATATATAAAAAATTAGGATTCAGCGATATTGATTATGTGTTTTTTTTTCTTTTCATATATTTTGAGACTCAAGATCAAATCACGGATCAGAGTAAATAAGTTCGAAAACGTCGTAGGATTTTATTTGAAATTAATTAAGAAATTGACGATGCAATATATGTCTATTGAATATTTTTACTGTGATTTTGTAATTTTGTTAATGGATATCTATTATTAGTCGGATTTTGTCCTCTATATTTTTTTGTATACCATGATATTTGTGATATTGTATTTTTTTATTATTAGATGTTTATTAAATTGTGATTGTAAGTACACACTCTTATTTGAATTTAATACGAAATATTTATGGATTAGGAGCGTGAAAATAAAATGAGAAATTTATATAAAAAAAATTAAAAAAAATAATTATTTTAACTATATCTATTAAGTCAGTTGGTCAAAATATCCGACTTAAAAAGATGATGTGTTGTACTGAATTTATGATGTTTAAGTCGGTTAAGGTGAATCGACTTAATATGATGAAGCTATGTTAAGTCGGTTCATGGAACGAGTTAAAAAACAACATATTTTTTAAGTCGTTTGCCGTTAACTCGGGCACGGAACCGACTTAAAATGTACATTTTAACCGACTTAAAAAGGCAAAATTCTACTAGTGCGTGCCAGTTATTATTATCTTTTATTTCAACTTTTTCAATGTTTTGAAGTAATATGATGAGCGAATGTGTAAGTATTTAATTTCTCTAATTCAACGCCTAAATTTTTTTATTAAACGAATCTTATTAATAAATATGTCATTATATATTAACAACATATCATTTATTTCAATATAATTTATTCAATAAGACCATAAAAAAATAAAGAAAAATAGTGTCTATATAAACACACTTCTCAAAAAAAGAAATGCTTATATTTGACAGGGTGTTTATCAAGGGAAGTAGCTATTATAAATGGTCTCATAATCTAATTCAAACATGCGACAAATAAAATTAGGTGTTCATTATAAGGTGTGTATAAAATGAGTAGTTTTTATATTTTATTTTTATATCTAAAATGCCCCTAATAATCGAGTATTTAAAAAACTGAAGCATAGATATCCACCTACTTTGAAGTAAAGAACTATAATTTTTTCCTTGTCCATAATTTTAGACTTTGAGCTTATACAAATATGTTAATTTTACTTTTAAATTATTGTTCTTCTATAATGGATCCAGAAGTTTGTCATGTTATGTAAACTTGAGCTTAATGATGGAAATTTAACGGATTAAACAAGCTAATAGATATAGTATATAACATAGTATAATGTTAATTATTAAAATTGTTTAAAATGATGTTGAAATTTAAGCACTTGCTAACGAAAAAGTGGGTGACTAAAGTTAGATTCACCTAATGAGGAATAAACTTATATAATCATTAGTTGAGGGTAGAGATTTTTCAATAGACTAACACTACGCCAAAAATGACATTTAACAACGCTCATTTTACAGCGCTTGCTAAACACAAGCGCTGTTGTAATTATATTTTAAAAATAACGGAACCTATTACAGCGCTTTTGATGCAAAGCGCTGTAAAACAAGCGCTGTAGTAGGTCATATAACGTTTGCGCATCACGTTATAAGGCTTTTACAGCGCTTGTCAAAAAAGCGCTGTAAAAGGAAGCGCTTTCGCGTATCAGTTACAGCGCTTTTTTCACAAGCGCTGTAAAACACATGCGCTTTCATTGAATTTAACTACCTATTACAGCGCTTTTTTCACAAGCGTTGTAAAACACATGCGCTTTCATTGAATTTAACTACCTATTACAGCGCTTTTTTCACAAGCGCTGTAAAATACATCTTTCAAATAATTATATACGTTGGAAACCCTCATATCCTCTACATCTTTCAAATAATTATATACGTTGGGAACCCTAATATCCTCTACGTACTGTGCGGCCATCTACGTTGTCTAAGGTATTTTTTACACATGATCTGTTATGTTTTGAAATTGTCAAAAACGCATATCACATGATCTGTTCTGTTTTGAAATTGTTAGTTGATATTGGTTTCTTTTTGAAACTTGTTGATATGTTTTGAAAGCTTATTATTTTTGTTACTGCATTTATATAGGTGGTATAATATGGATAGGAAATGGATTTCAGCCAATCGATTGTTGAAATTGGAGTGAAGGAGTTTGTTGAGTTTGCAGTGAAGAATGCAAAAGATCCAAATAGAGTAGTTTGTCCTTGTTTAAAATGTTGTTTTGGAAAACGTGTTAGAGAAGATGAATTATAAGGACATCTAGTATGTAATGGAATTGATCAAAGCTACACATGTTGGATAAGACATGGTGAGAAAAAAAAGGGAAACATTAATTTTGAGAATAGTTCGACATATGCTTCAACTGACTTCGATACAGATACATATGAGCCGGACCGAGTTGATGAGATTGCAAAAGCAGTTGAAGAAGATCTTCGAGATTGTCCTAAAATGTTTGAAAGTTTGTTGAGTGATGCAGAGAAAGAATTATATAATGGTTGTACTAAATTCACAAGACTGTCAGCGATATTAAAGTTGTACAACTTAAAAGCGAGTAATGGATGGTTTGATAAAAGCTTTACGGAATTATTAACACTCATAAAAGATATGTTGCCAGATGATAATGAACTTCCCAGTGAACCTACGAGGCTAAACGGATTTGTGTTCTATGGCAATGAGTTACGAAAGGATTCATGCGTGTCCTAACGATTTGCATTTTATTTCGTAAACGAATATGAACTACTTAAGGCATGTCCGAAAATGCAATGTCTCTCGATATAAGAAGAAAGAATCTACTCAGCAAAAGTCGTGTGGTATTTTCCTATAATACCAAGATTTAGGCGCATGTATCGGCGTGAAGAAGATTCAAAACACTTGACATGGCATGCCAGATGAAAGAATTAGAGATGGAATGTTTCGACACCCTGCAGATTCCCACATGCGGCAAAAATTGATCACGGAGTATCCTGATTCCGGATAGAGTAAGTAATCTAAGACTTGCACTTTCTTACTGATGTAGTGGAAGTCCACATGGTTCTTTACAAAGCATCTCACATAGCAGTGGCCTGTGATTTTGGTAATATATAACTACTCCATGATTATGTATGAAGCGTAGTTATGAGTTGTCTCGTTAATTTCTGGACCCAAACAACCGGGGAATGATATCGACGTATACTTGACTCCTTTAATTGAAGATTTAAAAATTCTGTGGGAGACAGGTGTGGAGGTTTATGATGGGTATAGGAAAGAGTGTTTCAATTTGAGGGCTATGTTGTTCGGCACAATTAATGATTTTCCAGCATATGGTAATTTATCAGGATATAGCATTAAAGGTCAGTGTGCATGTCCTATATGTGAAGAGAGTACAAATTGGATGCGGTTGAAACATTGTAAGAAGAATGTGTTTCTTGGACATCGTAGATTTTTACCTTATAGTCATTAGTATCGTGGGTGGAGAAATGCATTCAATGGAAAATCAGAGGAAGGTAAAGCTCCTTTAGCACCGACTGGATATCAAATACTTGAAAAAGTACAAGGTTTGACCAATAAATTTGGCAAACCTTTTGCGGGAAGCTGGTGAAAACTGGGTGGAAGAAAAAGTCAATTTTCTTTGAATTGCCATATTGGAAGTCATTGTATGTAGACATTTCCTCGTTGCATGTATTTGAAAAAAAATGTAATTTGAAAGTGTTATTGGTACGCTTACTATATGGTTCGCAGAAGTCCTAACAAGATGGCGTAATGCAAGATGGACTTGGTCGATATGGGAATAAGAAATGACTGGCTCCGTAAGAAAGGAAATCGGCACATATCTACCTCCAGCCGTCATACTCTTATCTAGAAAGGAGAAAATTGTTTTTGTAAATTTATACACGAGTTAAGTTCCAGAGGATACTATTGCGAACACATTAAAATTTGGTTTGTATGAAGACCTCAAGTTAAAGGTTTGAAGACACCTGATTGTCATATTATAATGGAGCCATTTTGCTACGAATAGGTATCACGTTCCATTTACCTGAAAAAGTTCGGACTAGCTTAAACTAGATTTTATGTTTCTTCTTCAGGAATTTGTAGTAAAGTGATGACCCTCAGAAAATACAGACATTGCAGAGGGAAATTGTTGTTACTTTTTGTGTAGCTTGAAATGTATTTCCACCATCGTTTTTTGATATAATGGTTCACCTTACTGTTCATCTGGTTAAGGAGACACAACTTTGTGGGCCAGCTTCCTATGAGATTGGATGTAATCCGATAGACGATATAATGAAAATATTAAAAGGGTAGTAAAAGTAAAGTCGACCAGAAGGTTGTATTGCTGAACGTACCATTGTTTGAAGAGGCTGCTGAATTTTTGTACTGAATATCTGTCCCAATGTTGAATCCATAGGGCTTCATGTTCGTCATTCGGGAAGACTATCAGCGAGAAGGGATAACTGGATGGAGACTACTGACTATATCAAGACAGAATGGGAGCAGCACAATTGTATGTTCTGCACAATGATGATGAGGTTCAACGTATGTTACAATACACATTGATCAGTTATCTCGTTGAACATGAATAGGAATCAAATTGGATAACTCGAGAGCACAATACGAAGTTTTGTAACATGGTTAAAAAATCACCATAATGTCAAAATTTGATATAGACCCCGGATCAATTTCAATAGATTGAGGTGGCTAGCAATGGTCCGAGCTTACATGTCTTTCTTACACTAGTTATGTTATTAACGGCTACACATTTTATACCAAAGAACAAGATGATCAGACCACTATGCAAAATAGTGGAGTCACTCTCGTAGCTGAAGCGATGCATGTCTCAAGTGCAAAAGACAAAAACCCAATATATGCAAATCTATCATATTTTGGGGTTATCGAGCGCATATGCGAGTTAGACTACACAATGTTTCGTGTTCCCATATTTGGTTGCAAGTGGGTCGATAATAATAATGGCGTTCGGATTGATGAGTCAGGATTCTTGCTTGTCGATTTTAATAGGGGGGGATACAAAGACGAGCCTTTTATTTTAGCGTCGCAAGCTCAACAAGTGTTTTATGTCACTGATCCTTCTAATGATAAATGGTCTGTTGTCCTATCGACCAATAAAATAAGTGATGATAAAAATAATGATGAAGA